>SNQJ01S0003441.1:41558-60497 GCA_010110895.2 Picea sitchensis | reverse complement strand
TTTTTTTTTTTTTTTTTTTTTTTTTATTATTCGAAAAAAATAAATTTTACTACTTTTAATTATTTTTGAATTTTAAATTTTGATTTGTTTTTTTATTTTTTTATTTCTAATAGAATTTTTTTGTTTTACTAAAAACAATAAGAATTCGTTTAGTGGTATATTTTTTCCAATTGAATTAAGAATTTGTCTAGGGGTGTATAATTTTTCCAATGTAATTATTTTCTTAATGTAAAATATTAAAAAAATAAATTGACTAGTAAATCAATTATTAAGTGATAACACATTTAGAGTTGGACGCTGTTTTTTCAGTGTTTTATTTGCGGTGGTGCTAGTGATTAAGGTCACGGTTACAATTAGGTCATAGTTTTAACTCTAAAAAAAATAGTGGTGACATTAATAGCATCACTTTTCAATTCAAGGGTCAATTTCAGAGTTTTGTTCGCAATATAAAGGATGCGATTTCAAGCACGCTGTAACAAATTGCAATTTTAACCACCTCTTAAAAAATGGTCCTACTGATAGCACCACTTTTTAATTTGGGGGTTGGTTTTGGTGTTTTTTTATCAAAAAATATTGTGCGATTTCAAACAAGTTGCAAATTTAAACACCTGTGCTCTTGGTAGCACCGTTTTTTTAATTTGGGGGTTGATTTTGGTGTTTTTTAATCCAAAAATATCATATTTTTGGGCTATAGTTTTCGTTTTGAGGTCATAGTTCACGTTAGGTTGGTAACTTTGTTAGTGACAATATGCACTACACCCTTAGCCTTCTGTGCAGTTGTGCACACAACTCATGTCTTCTGTTCACTCACCATAACCATCTTGTCTAACCATGGCATTAGAATAACTCTGTTCCTTCTAATGAATTCTTGCCTCAAGATGACTACAAAGTTGTCCATTGGCAAAACCGCAAAGCTTACACACTCTTTCCTATCATCTAATTGTACATGTACCAATGACACAACTCCCATTGCCATTTTTTCCTTAGAATTCACTGCTTTCACTCCTGACTTGCCATGATTTTGAGCCCAATCTCCTTAGCCAACTTGGTGTGCAAAAAATTGTGTCAAACACCTGTGTCAACAAGTGTTTGAATTGCCTTTCCATTAATGATCATTCCCACAAAACATAGATGATGCATGTTCTTGCCTTGGCCATCCAAAGCATCGATCCTTCTTCTGCTCAAGGAACCTTTCCACACCTCATGTGTCATGTCGAATGAAAAACAACAACCTTTGCAACTCAACAGATCCTTCTGTTCACAACTTCCTCTAGACTTCGTGTGCTTCTATCCAGCTCATTCCATATCTAAGGAAACACCCTTCGACTTAATCTCAAGTTGTGGTCGGGTGCTTAGTCCATCCTCTATTGAACTGTCCACAACTTGTTGCGGTTTGTCACTATCATCCGTTCGTAGCTTCGCCCTTTGTAGCCCTGTGTAGAACAAACAAATTCCATGCGATAAAACTATTTCCAAGTCGAGCCTCTCTTGACTCTTGTTCGTCATGGTGAAGGTCGCTCGACCGATTGAGCGATTCACATGGTTTACCAACTCTATCTTCACAACGTGTTCTGATACCAGTTTCCATGCCACTGAAGAGTTCGGTTGGATTGTGGACATCCAACAACCTCAACAACATGCGACATCACAACTTTTCGACTCAATGGCAAGGCCACTCCGACCTACTTAGCTCAGACTACATATAACATTTAGAATCATTATCATTTAACATCTCATGATAACATTCATACTTAGAACATGCAACAAGTAATAGGAATGCATTAAGTACATAATAAGATGTTTGTGTAAATAAGTTGGGCGACCAAACCGGCCTAACACCCAAGAATAATACAATAGACAATAGTGTGTCGAGCATATAATCCCCATTTTGTGAATAACTAAGGAGATTATGTCTCGAGGCCCTCAGGGTGAAGATATGGAGTTCTGAGAGACTACATGACCAACAATACCCTTTTGCATAGATGAAATCCCCTCTCCCCACCACAGATGGTCACAAATTTCCAGATGGCATCCACCACATCGATTGGCTTCTGGAAGGAAGTGGGACTTTCTCCATGAGTTTAAAGTTGGTATTATGATGAGAATCATTTCAATATTTAATCCAATTGAGTTTGTTGTATCTTGGATTGCTCTAGATTTCATGAGATATGCTTGGACATTATGTATTTTTCCTTGCTTTACCTTGGTGGTTGACATTGTGCCCTAGTAAATGGTTTTCCTTGGGGATGAGTTTGCTACTAGGAACTCCTTTAAAGAGCCATCATATCATTCCCAATCATACTTACCACTTTCCATCTTTATTCCCCTCCATTTCCTTATCTCTTGGGATTTTAGGGTGTATTGACCCAATAAGGGGTTGTCCCTCATTCTATGGGAAGAAGTGGCTGAAGGCTTGGAGGGATTGATGTTGGGTAAAAGATAAAATCCTTGTATGACCCTTCTATATGCTTCTCCCAGGGATCACCCAAGAAAACAATGAAACAAGTATCTTTGAGTAAATGGGACCCACAATATAACAAATAATGCTTAAAAGGTTAGTTGAAGGATAGGAGGTCTCATCACGAGCCGACCTATCACGCCCATGAATATCTAGTGGTATGACATTTCCATCATCTGGTCACCAAACCATGGTAATGGCTCTTAGTTGCATGGCTAAGAGAAAGGGGGTCTCATCACGAATCAACCTTCTCGTTTCCATTAGGTGTTTGTGGGTGACATTGCCATTATCTGGTCACCACGCCAGGGTAGTGACCTTCAACCTCTCCTTAAAATTATGAAAGAATAAAAGAATGGAAATTAATGGGCTTGGGAAAAGCGCATTGCGAATGAAGGTACCACACACACTCTACAAAGGCACCTATGAATGAGACACTACGACCCCTTGTATGTCATGAGAACAATGCCCATTGGTCTTGACCCCAATCACTTCATCCACTTTACATGGCTTAGATATGGATCTCTTGGAAACTCTCCTTGACCTAGGGAAATATCTACCCAATAGGACACCTCGTCAACCCTCCCATAATCAAGCTTGACAAGTCACATAGTGTCCTTGAGAAATTAATTGTTTGATTCAGTGATGTTTTATGAACATGCTTAGCTGGCTCATTTATTGATTGTATTCACTTATCATGATGTTATGATTGGAGATCCTTGGAGGGCATGCTCATTTGTCTTTGCAGGACCTAGTTGGTGGATAGTTTTGGGAGAACAAGCCTAGCTTGGGCTTCCATGGGGCTGCAAGCCCACAGGTTGGATGCCAAGGGTCAACATGTCGGATCACATAGATGAAATATTTAAATCCTAGAGAATAACTGGATGGACCTAGCCCATACTTCACTTGCTAAACGATTTTCCTAGGAGATACAAAACGTCACCTCCTAAGGCATGATGCCACTTTTGGGGGCTAGGGTTTGGTGGTGATGTAGCCACTCATTGACACATGGACGTTTTGAGAAGAAAAATGTCTTCACCATGAGGAGATTGTCTACATTCTTGACATGTGGCCTTTGGAGGCCTACCCATGCTTCTCCAACACCAACGACTTATTCTAAGTGGCAAAACGTCCCCTAAAGGGAAGATGTCCATGTAAAATTAGGGTTTATTTATGAAAAAGTGAAACTTTAAATGAATCATTTAATATTTCTTTGTTAAAGAGGGAAATATTAGGGTTGTTGACCCCTAGTTTTGTGGTTTATCCCTTAATTTATGGACACGTCACCTTAGTGACATTTTGTATAAATAAGAGATCATAATATCTCATTTGAACATAAATCTCCCTCTTGTGAGAGGACTTGGATCTGAAATTTTTGCTACACTTGGCTATATTTGTCTCTTGTGCACTTGTTTATGGCTATCTCTTGTGAATGGTTTATTAAGGAGTAAGGCGCTAGCATTGGAGGAATGCTTTCTATCTTTTATGGTGGATTATGTTAGCATCTTTCTTGATTTTGGTATGGTCTTTTACTCTTATGCTACCATTTTTCAAGTCAAGGATTGTTGTGCTAGGAGATAAGTGGGAAGTAAGAGTATTTACACCCCCACTCTAGTCTCCATCATTTATTGCTTAAAGTTCATTGATGTTGCAAGGGCTTGTTTGAGGAAGTAAGATGATTTACACTCCTCACTCTTAAACCCTAACTAGATATACTTGCCTTGGGAAGTAAGAGGATTTACACCCCCAAGGAAGTAGCATCTATAGTTCATTTATTTGACTTCACTAACCCAATATTAAAGACACTAATCATCTATTTGTTTGAATTGGAGATATAAAATCATTGCCTTGAGAAACATGATTTTTTATCTTTTGAAAGATCTCTTGCTTGGAGTTGGTTTGCCTGATTGAGAGGAGTCTTACCCTACTAGGGCGTCCCTTGTCTCCCATTACTTTAATTTCTTTTACAAACCCTAACCTATAACCATTAGGTCTAATCTAACCTAGATAAACTACTAACAATAACTCCTAAACTAACCCTAGACTAGCTCCTAAATTTTGCTCATTTACTCTATGAACTAGGGCACATCTTTTGGGATGATTGTTGGAAAATTTTGATGGTGTAATTTGCTGATATAAGTGACTGAAAGCTACAACCATAAGGCTTCAATTTTCTGCAAAAAATACATGTTTACAACAACCATCTTCTCTTGCCTCTTAAGTGCCATTTTTCAGCCTATATTCATTGCTAATCTTGATGTTGATTTGCTTAACTAGTCTAGATATTTGTATGCTGATTTAGATGCTTTATTTGCTGATATAAACTGTCATATACTACTGAAAATTAGGAAAAACAAGCTTAAATTGCTGATCCATACTAACGTATATCATTGCAAATTGGATTTTCTTGTGTCTTGAGCAAGTAAAATCATCCAGAGAAGTACTATACCTTTGGGGTAACAATCACTTGACTTACAAGGCATCACTTCCCACATTTCACTCCATTTAGATTTGACATCTAGGGGCTCCAGTTCCATCTCTATCCATCCCCATCTCATTCCATCTAGGGTCACCAATATCGCGTCCCTAGAGTGACCTAGTTACCCTTGAAGTGTAGGACCTACATCGAGGTGACATTGGGTGTAGGATTCCCAAGTTGTATTACTTGATTTTGTGGTTGGGTCAGGATTTTACCAACCTAAACCTTGTGCTATAAAATTTTTGTTCCGTTGTCAGGGAGGATTTTGAATCCTGTTCAGAATCCTAACGACACTTTGACAAGCTATCCCAAATCCTTTCCCTTATTGTTTCTGGCGACTCCACCCAAGGAACGTTCCATTTCCACCCATCTTGATAAGCTCATTTTGAATCTCATCTGGTGAATCTACCTTCCCAGAACCTACTTTTCCCTTATCCTTTTCCATCCTTTGATGAGATCATTTTGAAGCTCATATGACGACTCCACTTTCCCAAAACCCTTCCTTTCCCAAACCTTTTCCCCTTGGGAGGCTCAAGCCTTCTAAGGTATACCAAAGAATGCTTCCTCTAAAGTCTCCCATTGCTAAAACCATTTTCCATGGTACCCTTCCCTTTGCCCCAATGGCTTGACCTTGGGAAAAAGACCTCTACAAACCTCTCAACATGGTCAACATCCAGGGATACCCTAATACAATTCCCAAATAAATCAACAAATGGTTGCTAAAGTTCCCAGGAAACAATGTGATAATTGCTGAGGATCATATTTACACCATGGACTGAGATATGGACAATGCAGATATTGAGCATGAATATGTGGCCATGAGGTTGTTTTCCTCATCATTGACTGAAGAAGCCCTTTATTGGTTCAGATCACTCCCTGACAATCATATCATATCCTACGGAGATTTTTCCAAATTATTCAAAGACAGATGGTCGACAAAGGCAGATGGTGGGACACTTGGGGATCATCTTAATTAGATAAAGAAAAGGGAGTATGAAACAATAAAGGAATTCATTACCATATTTTACAAGTTATACAACCAAATTCCAACAGATTACCATCCTACGACATCATCAATTCATTTCCTTTACGTCAATGCTTTTGAAGGGAAGTTTCGATTCATTCTCAAAGACAAAAATCCCACATCATTGGCAGAAGCTAAACAATTCAGTATTGAAATCGAAGAGAACCTCCTTGATTCAAAGATGGAACGTCTTAGTTCCTTCGTACCAAAGAAGAGGCAAGAATGAAGGTTTCCAACAACAATGTTTTTGATCCGTTTGCTCTCCCGACTTAGAAGATAGACCAAATGAATACTCAGTTTGTCTAGGTGTAGAATCAATTTATGAATCACATGATTACAATAGAAAGAAATCAATATGATCCTAGACCTTAGTTTACCAGACGACATAGAGATACCACAGGTTGGAAACCAAGGCCTTAGCAAGAGGCAAAGGCCCCAGATACTTTAAAACCAGTCAGGCCAGTTGACATAGAGGCTTGGTGCCTCCTGTGCCAAGAACCCCACAGAGAAGATGAATTCCCCCGACGAGACAAAGATTCTCCTGACGATATTTATATTTTTTTCAATTTCGAAAAGGAACAAGTTACCCAAGAACATATCAATGAAGCCAAAAGACAAGGATAACGAGAAGGGATAATCGAGGCCTTGAATCGTTTGACATATGATTAGAAGAAGGAATTGATAAGGCGACAATATTTAAACTATACTAGAAGGAATGAAGTTTCAACCCCTTCACCTCAGTCTGACACTCCCCTTCCATTAGTAGAAAAGGTGGCTCCACCACCTCCACCTACGGTCTTACAGGTGCCAACCGAAAATGAATATCCTTCCATCATTTTGAATACTATGTATCTCGATCGGCCAAGGGAAAATAACCCTCCTTTCTATATTTCATTAGGCATGAATGACCTCCACTTGAACAAATGCATGCTTGATTCAAGGGCCTAAACAAATGCCATATCATTGAAGGTAATGAAACAACTTGGTTTGAAGACAACCCGACCTTATGGAAATGTGTGTGGTATTGATTCCAAAAAATTCAAAGTTCTCGGGGTATGTGAGGACATTGAGGTCTTCCTAATTGATTTTCTGCATATCAACATCCTCATGGACATAATAGTGATTGATGTTCCAGATGTTTGGGGGATTCTCTTATCTAGGAGTTGGTCTACTTCTCTTCGGGGTTTCCTTAGCATGGATCTCACCCATGCACACATTCATATGGGAGATGGCAGTTTGAAGATACTATACAATCGAGAGAAATATGATAGACACATGATGAATCATGATGGTCCTGATTATGCCAACGAATGCGATTTTGATGTACTCCCATAGACCATTGAGTACGATCCATATGAGCTACCATTTATGCAGGAGGACTCCATAGACGCACTTCTCCCATGGACAAACGAATGTAAAGAGAAACTTTCCAAACACCATTGGAAGGAGTCAGGGTCTATCCAAATTTTGAAGAAAGAAGATAAGAAAGATGAAGAAAAGGTCGAAGAGATAGTCTACGCGTATCCTCCAAATTTTGATTATACACCTTGTATTGATTTTAATGAAGGAAGTATTGTTCTCATGTGGGACAAGAGAAAGGGAAAGCTTAGGTATGACCAACAAAATAACAAATCATGGCTTCGCCCTTACATCACCAAGAAGAAGTCTGATAAAGAGAGGTATTATCTGGAAGCATTAGATGGGAGAAAGATGCCATTATCGGTGGATGGATCTCTTCTCCAACCATACATTCAGGTCACATGACTTCTTCAGGGCCCATGCCCTAGGGAAGTAGGTAAGTCATATTTCTTTCCCTTTCATTTTGCATCTTGATTGCTCATATTAGTTTAGATTCATTTCATTTTCATTTTTCTCTACTTGCATATTGATTTCATGCTTAGCTTAGAATTTTTTGAAAAAATGTCAAAATTTTGTTTTTCTAGTTTAGTTGGTTTTGAATATGATCATGTGAGAACAAGGATGAGTAGGCCATCCTGCACTTGACAATTTGATGTTTCCTTGTAGGCACATGTCTACTAGAAGATGTTGCGGTTCTCATGCACTCTACGACGAGGACATGTTCCCAAGTAGGAGACAAATGTTATCCCCATTTTGTGAATAACTAAGGATATTATGGCTCGAGGCCCTCAAGTTGCATATATGGAGTGCCAAGAGATTACATGACCAACAATACCATTTTGCACATATGAAACCCCTCTCACCACCACGTATGGTCACATATTTCCATATGGCATCCACCACATCAATTGGCTTTCGGAAGATAGCAAGCCTTGATCCATGAGGTACAAGTCAATATTATGGTGAGCATAATTTCAATATTTAAGCCAATTGAATATGTTGTATCTTGGATTTATCTAAATTTCATGATATATACTTGGACATTATGCCTTTTGCCCCGTTTCACCTTGGTGGTTGACATTGTTCCCTAGTAAGTGGTTTTACTTGGGGATGGTTTTGCTACTAGGAACTCCCTTAAAGAGCCATCATACTATTCCTGACCATACTTACCACTTTCCATCATTATTCCCCTCCATTTCCTTATCTCTTGGGATTTTAGGGTGTATTGACCCAACAAGGGGTTGTCCCTCATTCTATGGGAAGAAGGGGCTAAAGGCCCAGAGGGATTGATGTTGGGTAAAATATAAAATCCTTGTAAGAACCTTCTATATGCTTCACCCAGGGATCACCCAAGAAAGCAATGAAACACTTATATTTGAGTAAAGGGGACCCATAATACAACAAAGAATGCTTAAAAGGTTAGATGAAGGATATGAGGTGTCATCATGAGCCGACCTATGATGTCCATGAATATATAGTGGTATGACATTGCCATCATTTGGTCACCAAACCAAGGTAATGGATCTCCGTTGCATGGATGAGAGAAAGGGGGTCTCATCATGAGCCAACCTTCTCATTTCCACTAGGTGTTTGTGGGTGACATTGCCATTATCTGGTCACCACGCCAGGGTAGTCCTTCAACCTATCCTTAAAATTATTAAAGAATAAAAGAATGAAAATTAACGGGCTTGGAAAAAGTGCATTGCGGATGAAAGTACAACACACCCTCTACAAAGCCACCTGTGAATGAGACACTACGACCCCTTGTATGTCATGAGCCCTATTTCCATTGAGTCTTGACCCCAACCACTTCATCCACTTTACATGGCTTAGATATGGATCTCTTGGAAACTCTCCTTGACCTAGGGAAAGATCTACCCAATATGACACCTCGTCAACCCTCCCATATTCAAGCTTGACAAGTCGCATAGTGTCCTTGAGAAATTAATTGTTTGATATAGTGATCTTTGATGCACATGCTTAGGTGTCTCATTTATTGATTGTATTAACTTATCATGATGTTATGACTTGATATCCTTGGACGACGTGCTCATTTGTCTTTGTAGACCTAGTTGGTGGACAGTTTTGGGAGAACAAGCCTAGCTTGGGATTCCATGGGGCTGCAAGCCCACAGGTTGGATGCCAAGGGTCCACATGCCAGATCATAGAGATGAAATATTCAATGCTTAGAGGACAATTGGATGGACCTATCCCATGCTTCACTTTCCAAACAATTTTCCTAGGAGAAGCAAAAAGTCACCTCCTAGGGAATGATGTCACTTTTGGGGGCTAGGGTTTGGTTGTGATGTAGCCACTCACTGACACATGGAATTTTTGAGGAGAAGAATATCTTCACCATGATGAGATTGCCTAGATGCTTGACATGTGGCCTTTGGAGGCCTACCCATGCTTCTCCAACACCAAAGACTTATTATAAGTGGAAAAACGTCTCATAAAGGGGAGACGTCCATGTAAAATTAGGGTTTATTTGTGCAAAAGTTAAACTTTAAATGAATTTTTTAATATTAATTTATTAAAGGGGAGAATATTAGGGTTTTTGATCCCTAGTTTTGTGCTTTACCCCTTAATTTATGGACAAGTCACCTTAGTGACATTTTGTATAAATAAGAGAGCATAAGATCTCATTTGAACATAACTCTCCCTCCTGTGAGAGGATTTGGATCCTAAATTTTTGCTACACTTGGCTATATTTGTCTCTTGTGCACTTGTTTATGGCTATCTCTTGTGAATTGTTTATGGAGGAGTAAGGCCCTAGCCTTGGAGTAATGATTTCTATATTTTATGGTGATTTTTCTTAGTATATTTCTTGATTTTGGTATGGTATTTTACTCTTATGCTATCATTTTTCAAGTCAAGGATTATAGTTCTAGGAGATAAGTGGGAAGTAAGAGTATTTACACCCCCACTCTAGTCTCCATCATTTATTGCTTAAAGTTTATTGATGTTGCAAGGGTTTGTTTGAGGAAGTAAGATGATTTACACTCCTCATTCTTAAACCCTAACTAGAGATACTTTCCTTGGGAAGTAAGAGGATTTATACCCCCAAGGAAGTAGCATCTCTAGTTCATTTATTTGACTCCATTAACCCAATATTAAAGGCACTAGTCATCTATTTTTTGCATTGGAGATATAATATCATTGCCTTGGGAAACATGAATTTTTATCTTTTGAAAGATCTCTTGCTTGGAGTTGGTTTGCCTCATTGAGAGGAGTCTTCCCATACTATGGAATCCCATCTCTCTCACTAATTTAATTTATGTTACAAACCCTAACCTAAAACCATTACGGCTGATCTAACCTAGATAAACTACTAACCATAACTCATAAAGTAACCCTAGACTAGCTCCTAAATTTTGCTCATTTGCTCTACTAACTAGGGCACATAGTTTGCGATGATTATTGGGATATTTTTATGGTGTCATTTTCTGATATAAGTGACTAAAATCGACATTCATAAGGATGAAATTTTCAGCAGAAAATACATGTTTACAACATCCATCTTCTCTCACCTCTTAAGTGCCATTTTTCAGCCTATATTCATTGCTAATCTTGATGCTGATTTTCTTATCTAGTTTAGATATTTGTATGCTGATTTAGATGCTTTATTTTCTGATCTAAAATGTCATATAATGCTGAAAATTAAAAACAAAAAGCTTAACTTGCTGATCCATACTAACATATATCATTGCAAGTTGGATTTTCTTGTGTCTCAGGAAGGTACAATCATTTGGAGAAGTATTGTACATTTGGGGAAACACTCACTTGACTTACAAGGAATCTCTTCCCACATTTCACTCCATTTAGATTTTACCTCTAGTGGATCCACTTCCATGTCTATCCATCCCCATATAATTCCCCCTAGGGTCATCGGGACCACCTCCCTAGAGTGACCTAGTGATCCAAGTGGATATTGGTGGCCACCCACCTATTCCAACTGGCTCCTATTGACAACTTTTAGTTCAACACATTGTTTTGTACTTCTTTGTAATTGTGGGTTCTACACTTTCGAAGTTGTCTGAAGACCTACATAGCTTCTAGATGGATATTGGTGGTTTCCCACCTAATCCAACTGGATTATTTTGGATGTTTTCATGTCAGCACCTCTTTCTGTATTTCCAGGGTTGTTTTGGGGCCCTAAATAGTGTTTTTTTGGCTTGCCACTGTAAAACTGTAGACAAAGTCAGATTTTGATGACATAATGTGTAGTTCTCAAAAAGAAATTTATAATGGGCTATCACATGCCTAAAACGAAGGTAGTATGCAAAATTTACGACCTCGATAAGTTTAGGTATCAAATTACCCATCGTGGCCCACATAAATTTTGGCATTTCATCTCCTAGGGTTAGGTTTTTCGATGTCTATGGTTTTGGAATTCATGAGTAATGTTAAAAATGTATTTAAAGCCTCATTTTAACCATTCTTCTCAGACAGATGCACGTAGCATCCACATCTCTTCTCAGATATAACTACCAGCATTCAAGCAAGTTGTTTTCAGTTCTACAGTTTTACAGTTTCAACCTATTTCATTTATTCAGTAGAAGTTATTATTCACTGGATATATGTTGTTGTCCTCTTTACCTCTGTGTTATTGTATTCAATTTGTTATTCCTTTCGTTTCACTCATAAATTCAGATAAGTGGTATCAGAGTGGCCTACTCTTCATTTATTTTTCTTCATGCATGCCCCTGACAAGATCTAAGTACAAGAAGTTTGGAATCGAACCAGTCGAGCCTTTGCAATATCGTTCGCGCCGAGCCTGAAAACAACCCATGGGGGACGAAAATAAATATGATGAAGTAGGAGATCCTTTTAAAATGTTTCTTGAGGAATCCCTTGTGGGATAAAGGAATGAAATGATGGAAAACTTTGCATAGATCCTTCAACGACTGCCCACAAGAGACGCATTTTCATCAAGCAACCATGCAACCCCCTTTAAGGTACATGCAAATTTTTATATTCCATTATTTGAAGGACTGATAGATGAAGATGCTGTAGATAAATGGTTGAATATGCTTGAAGGGTATTTTTTGGTCCATAATTTTTTCGATAGGGAAAATATTACTTTTGCACTCCTCAAGGTCGTCCCTCATGTTAAGGACCGGTGGGATACTTACTCTGAGAAAAGTGCCATAGAGGAATTTGAAATATTTGTGGTCGCTCCCACATAGGATTCCTTAAAGAATAATATTACCCTGTTGGAATCTATGAGGAACAATACAGAAGATGGACCCCCCTACGTCAAGAAAGGGACTAGACAATACTAGATTTCACCAATATTTTCCATACGTTGTGCACCGAATTAGGTATCAAAGACTCTGAGTGATAGATGGTGCTCAAATACCGCAATTGTCTACATAGATACATTAAAAAAAAATGGAGTTTCTGGACATTGCATCATTGGATACGACTTATAGATATGTTGACAAGATCGAGTAGAAATTTAAGCAAAAGGGGTGAGAGTTTGGATTTGCAAACTCCTCACTGTCGAAGCAGGGAAGAGGCAGCCCCAACCCACAAAACAAGGGACAGAGAAAATATGGCCACTCTATGGACAACCAGTCCAAGCCACAACACAAGAAGGGTAATGTGAAGTCGAAGAAGGACACGAGAAAATGGTGCGAATACCATAAAATCCCTTGGCACAACATCGAAGAATGCCGCTCCAAGAATTCACTGGTGGCCGAGTTGAAATATTACGACTCTGAATCAAATCTAGAAGGAGGGAAGCGGATTATCGATGCTGAACCGAGTGCCACTGTCACTACCACCAAATTCCAGCCAAGCGAACCAGAAGAACAAGAGGAAGGAGAATGCCTCTTTCACTCACAGATGTGGGTAAATGGGGCTCCACTTCATTTCATTTTCTATAGCGGAAGTTAGAAGAAACAAATCTCAGCAGAGGTCGTCAAGCGGCTGGACCTTCCAACAACATCGCACCCGCAACCCTAAACCATCAGTTGGCTTCACCAAGGAAGAGATCTCCGTGTCAGCCAACAATTCCATCTGCCCTACGACATCAATCCTTTCAAAGACGAGGTATTGTGTGATATTTCTCCCCTTGAAGTTTGTGATGTTGTTTTAGGACAACCATATTTGTGGAAGCGACATGATGTGTATGAGTCTATACCCCACAGTGTTATTATTACTTTGGGTAGACAATTGTACATGATACCAGAGGTAGCTCCGCCTACAACTATTTTTTTAATCTCTTCTAAGAAATGAAATAAGGTCATTTCAGAGACTGGGAATTTCATCTTCTTTGTGATCCGTGCTCATAGTAAGCTGAAGGTCGACGCCACATCTATGGCCTCTACACAAATCCTCTCTTTGTAGTAGAAGCAAGTGGATGGGATCGTGGAAGAGTACAGAGACATCTTATCCTCACCCATCGGAGTACCGACGCATTGCCAATTCAAGCATCCAATTGATCTAACCCCCGGTGCACCTCTGCCTAATGGACCAATCTATCATTGCTCGCTGATGAAAAATGATGAAATCAAGCATCATATCCAAGAGCTTCTTCAAAAGGGGCACATCAGACCCAACTCCCCCCCTTGCGGAAGCCTGAATGTACTAGTGCAAAAGAAAGATAGGACCCAATGACTCTACATTGATTACAAAGCATTAAAAAAAATCATAGTCAGGAACTGGTACCCAATTCCCAGAATTGATGACCTTCTTGACCAACTCAAGGGGGAAATGTTCTTCAACAATATTGACCTAAAGTCTGGCTACCACCAGGTTCTCATCGAACCAATTGATGTATGGAAGACAAATTTCAAATCTAAAGAAGGTCTCTTCGAATGGTTGGTCATTCCCTTTGGATTAACAAATGCACTGACCAATTTCATGAGGTTGATGAATGATGTATTGAGACCCTTCACCAACTATTTTGTGGTGGTATATTTGGATTACATACTCATCTTCAATAGAACCCGGGAGGAGCACATGCAACATATTCAATAGGTTTTGAGAACTCTGTGGAAGCACAAGCTATATGCCAACTTGGAAAAAATCTCCTTTGGCATGAACATGGTCCAATACTTGGGCTACATTGTTGATGAGCATGAAGTACATGTTGATCCAACTAAGATCCAAGTCATCCGTCACTAGCCACCCTCGACCACACTAATCGAGCTTCGTAGCTTCTTGGGACTTTTCGACTTCTACCGACGGTTCATGTTGGGATTATCCCATATTGTATGGGCCCTCAGTGAAGTGACCAAGGGCAGTGGTAGGGAAAATATCGCGTGGGGGAAGGAACAATAACGAGCATTTGATTATTTGAAGAATTTCTTGTGCTCAACTCCAATACTCTCCTTACTCGATCTGCAACAAACGTTTGAGATTGAGACTGATGCATCCAACTATGCTGTAGGCGTAGTTATCACTCAACATGGTCATCTGATAGCATACAATAGTGATACACTCTCAGATACTATCTGGAAATACCCCACCTATGACAAGGAAATGTATTCCTTTGTACAAGCCTGTTGTCAATGGAAACATTACATTATGGGAAAGGAGACAATCATCCACATTGATCACAAGCCTTTGCAGTTCATACAGACACAAGGAAAGTTGTAGAATGAATTCCATCAGAAGTGGTCCACCTACTTGCAATAGTTCCATTTGAACATCAATTATAAGATAGGGAGCACAAATCGTGTCGATGACTACCTCAGTCGACCTCTTGTGGCTGCACTCACCACCGCGCTCCATTCCTATGGGCATGAGGCATCTGAGTGGATCCAAATTTATCAACAAGATCCAAACTTCGCCACTACCTATTAGCTCTTGGGTACAAGCACTAATGCCACCAATTTTCACATTCAGGATGGACTGCTATGCTATCTGAGCCATATTTGTGTTCTTGCAAGTGAGCGTGCAAATTTGATTTGGGAGGCTCACTATAGTCGGATGGTAGGAAATTTTGGCGTGGAGAAAACTATGGCCGTTCTACATAAACATTTTTATTGGCCAAAACATTGACATGATGTCAACAAGTATATCAGATCTTTCATTGCTTGTGCCATTTCCAAGCCAACCATCAAGAAGCAAGGCTTATACACCTCTCTTCCTACTCCTGAGAGGCCTTGGGAATCCACCTCAATGGATTACATGTCTGGCCTTCCGTCCACCAAGCAAGGCAATGATTGTGTATTTTTGGTAGTTGATCGATTTTCGAAGATGGCCATTCTCACAGCCTACAAGAAGAGCATAACTGTGACATATACTGGCAATATCTTCTTTGAACGAGTGTGGTTCTATTTTGGGATACCACATGTGATCATCTATGATTGAGACAACAGGTTCCTCAACACATTTTGGTCGAGTCTCTGGTCACTGTTGGACACCAATCTCACTAAATCCACTGCGTTCCACCCTCAAATCGATGACCAAACAGAGGTCATCAATTAGATGATTGTGGTCATAAATCTAAGAATCCACGTACATGGGATGAGAGTCTTTGCTATGTTTAGCATAGCTACAACATGGATCTCCATATCTCCACTCACCATATCCCCTTTCAGGTAGGGATGGGATTCCAACCCTTGGTTCCCATTGATGTTGCACTACCCCTTGCAACAACACAGAAAAATTCTTCACGTGTTTAGTCTAAGGCTGAAAAAGCCACCAGATTCATTGAGAAGATTCACCACATCCGCCAACAGGTCCATGATATTTTGCAGAAATCCAATGCTAAGTACAAAAAACACCATGATCAATACCGGGTACCAAAGTAGTTTCAGGTGGGAAACAAGGTCTGGTTACATTTGTAGAAAGAGAGCCTTACATGTCCCCATCAGAAGCTTCGTTCACTTCGTTATGGGTCTTACACTATCACCAAGGTTGTGGGTAGCAATTCTTTTGAGCTCAACACTCCACATTTCCTTGGCTTGCACTCGATGTTCAATGTGGACGTCCTTCGGCCATATTTTCCACAGATATTGGACACCTCAAAGATCACAGAACAATTGAAACCAACATAGCTCAACCATGACTAAATGGAACAAGAATCCACTGATCAGATAATGGACAGACAGGTCAAGGGAACTCACCATCAAAGGATCCAACTTTATCCGGTTGTCAAGGCAGGGAAACTCCTCCACGAATGCAAGTGGGTAACCCGGGGCCAAATTCAGTAGAAGTTTCCTCATTTGATGGGGGGACTCAATGCAATGGAGAACACTTATTCCTAAGGGGGGAGGACTGATCCAAGTGGATATTGGTGGCCACCCACCTATTCCAACTGGATCATATTGACAATTTTTAGTTCAACATGTTCTTTTGTACTTCTTTGTAATTGTGGGTTCTACACTTTCGGGGATGTATGAAGCCCTACATAGCTTCCTGATAGATATTGGTGGCCTCCCACCTAATCCAACTGGCTTATTTTGGATGTTTTCATGTATACACATCTTTCTATACTTCCAGGTCCGTTTTGGGGCCCTAAACAATGTTTTTTTGGCTTGCCACAGTCAAACTATAGACAAATGTCAATGTTTGATGGAATAATGTGTAGTTCTCGAAAATACCTTTCCAATGGGCTATCATGCGCCTAAAAAAGAGTTTGTATGAAAAATTTACGACCGTAGGAAGTTGAGGTACCAACTTACCCATTGCGGCCCACATAACTTTTGGCGTTTCATCTCCTAAGGTTAGGTTTTTGGATGTCTATGGTTTTGGCATTCATGAGTAATGTTAAAAAATTCCTTTGGAGCCTCATTGTAATCATTCTTCTTAGACGGATGTGCGTAGCAGCCACATCTCTTCTTAGAGATATCTACCACCATTCGATCAAATTGTTTTCAGTTTTGCAATTTTACAGTTTTAACCTATTTCATTTATTCAATAGAAGTTATTATTCATTGGATATCTGTTTTTTTCCTCTGTACCTCTGTGTTAGTACATTCAATCTATTATAAATTTAGTTCCACTCATAAATCTAGATCACCTAGTCACCCTTGAAGTGAATAACCTACATTGAGGTGACATTGGGTGTAGGATTCCCTAGTTGTAACACTTGCTTTTGTGGTTGGATCTGGCTTTTCCCAACCTACAACTTGTGTTATAAAATATCCTTTAGCTTGTGTCACACCAAAGAAGATTTACAAGGAGATTTCTATCATTCATATGCAATAATACACCTATGCGAACCTGTTAGCGTCAGAAGTCACTCTTGGATTGCTTGCAGGAGCTGAGCATGACACCCATCAGTTTAATGTCACAATTTGTTTAAAGGAGTGATCAAATGGAAGAAAACTCAGAACAATATCGTCTCAACTCTGAAACCGGGCCAGGCATGCATGGGCGAGTGAGGTCTTAGATAAACTTCAAACAATGAGTTGTAATAAGGGTGAGTAGGTGGAAGACTTGTATAAGAAGAGTGTAGGAGACTGTTCTGATCATCAAGATCCTAATAGACTGTGAGAGAAGGCATCTGAGGGCAAGATCTTCTTACACCCAAATGCAGGAAACCAGAGAAAACAACAATGCAACAATAAATCATTTATCATAACATAACTGTGCTAATTCATACGAAGCATTCGATCATGAACTCTCTGGCACGAGACGAAACACAGATGGAAAAGGAAAACTGTTTGTCATAAAACAAGAAATCTCAAACACAGATGCATAACCAGAGAACCAGAATGGTTGTTAAAACTTTACAGTCGGGAGCTTTGCTCTACCATCGATAGATACAAAAATGGTGAAAACGCATACATATACTCAAAAACAACAACAACAACAAAACCGAGACGTCGCATTAAACACATTGCATCTGCATGGCTTCTGACAATATGTGCCTGCAATCTTTGAATAATCGTGCACCAACGACGGATGCAAATCGGACTTCTGACAGCTCCGTGGGCAAATCGATGTGCCTTTAATTCGTCGTTGGACTTTCCCATTATGGCGGATACGATGTCTAACCACCACCAACCGCTTCAATAGCTGCTTCCTTGGGATTGAGGATGGTCTGGCCAACTCGACACCTTGGGGACGTGGACGGTCCTTCGTGCTTCCACCTGGATTAGCTGAACGGCCTGATGAATAGGCAAGGAGGCCAGTGCGAAGAATGGGGCGCACGACAGGAACAGTGGCGACGAAGCTATGAGGGTGAGGCCTGAAGAGATGAGGGGGCGAGAGAGGTTACAGGGGAGACACATGGCAAAAGGAGATAAGCGGAGGAGGCAGTAGAGGAGACGTGATGAACACATTTTAGTGGGAGGCTGACGTGGAGGGAACGGGACACATGGCAGGTGGTGAGTGGATGATGAGATAGGGAAAGGACCACCTGGACTAAAGGGTGGAGAATGACAGGTGACACACAGTGGCAGGGGAAAGGTGGCTCCTGAAGATGACATAACGGGAGAAGGGCCCACGTTGGTTAAACCTGGAGCAACTGAGGAGGATGGGATTACGCGAGCGCTGTTGATCCGGGCGCTTGGATCTCGGCCGTTGGGAAGTTGCGCGTTCGATTCCGGACCCCCCCCCCCTTGGCTTAAATGTAGAAAGGCAGGGGGGTTCGGAATAGCCTTGAGCACCGTTGATCCGGGCACTCCGATCAGGACCGTCGAAGAGATACGCCTCCGA
>SNQJ01S0003441.1:0-41491 GCA_010110895.2 Picea sitchensis | reverse complement strand
AACTTTCTTATAGCTTACCATAGGCGCATAAGAATTCCAAACTTAGGACAAGTGGGTTTTAACCCATTCCTTTGCATTCTAACCCCCCCTACAAGAAATATCGCTAACATTTGGCTCCATGGGGGATAGAGTCGTCCCTGTGATGCTCTAAGAACTCTTTTTCAGATTCAGTGCCTTTGTTGTTGGGCTATGGAGTCATTTATTAGGCTGAAAACAAAAACAATATTTACAAAACAAAACAAAAAGAGCCGACTGTGGCTCACAGAAAACATTTTTTTAAGAAATGCCCATTTACTGGGCCATTGAAGACTTCTTTGCCTTCCAGATCCTGCAACCTATAAGTGTTGTTTGAAAATACTTCAAGGATATTGAAAGGCCCGAACCAGAGGGCATCAAATTTACTGTGTTTGCCCTTTTCCTGCCTAGGTGCATCCCATTTGAGCACCAGATCACCCTGCTCAAATTCTTTCTTTTTGCTCTTCCTGTCAAAAGCCTGCTTGATCTTCTGCTGATGATTGTAGGCCATGTTCATGACCTGTTCTCTGATCTGCTACACTTCCACCATCTGATGAATCCTTCTGACCACATGGTTAGGTTCTCCTTCAAAGTCTTGGAGGAAATTCGCCACAGATAAGGCGAGCTGAGTGGGGAAAACAACCTCTATTCCATAGACAAGTTGGAAGGGTGAGATGCCCAAGGATTTCTTGGTCGTCACCCGATCATCCCAAAGAGAAAATTTGAGCTTTGAGTCCCAGGCCCTTTTATTGTCCTTCAATAGCTTCTTAATGAGCTTGATCAGACTTTTGTTGGAGGACTCTGCCAATCTGTTTCCTTGAGGATAATAAGGAGTAGAGTGAATCAGTGAAATCTCGAACTGTTCACATAACTTGACCAGAGGCTCAGATCAAAATGGGGAGGCATTGTTGATTTGAAAATAGAAGGCTGACTTGTTATGCTATGCAAGCACCCCTACTTCATTAAAATAAACTTTACAGGACCTTGCTTCATGTGTATAAATATGCAAGATAAACTTATGTGTTAAGTTCATGTATCTTCTTGTAAATGATTATGTGTGAGGAATTATTCTTTTAGATGGTTAAATATGTACTTCAAATAAATACACAACAACACAACTTGCAGCAAATAAACCATCAAACTCACAACAAGAACAAGCTGATAAATGAGTT
Source organism: Picea sitchensis (assembly GCA_010110895.2). Taxonomy (NCBI): domain Eukaryota; kingdom Viridiplantae; phylum Streptophyta; class Pinopsida; order Pinales; family Pinaceae; genus Picea; species Picea sitchensis. Next base: position 40,304 of record SNQJ01S0003441.1, on the reverse strand, counting down.
CACCCCCCTCCGGGCTACATCTCCTTGAGCCTCCATCAATGGACTTGGCTCTCTGGGATTAATTTGTCAAAAGTTATTTTACAAGATGCTGCTCAACTCCAATGGAAAAACAGACTATACCATTGATATCAGAACACATAAAAACCCCAAAAATGACTAATAGAACTCTGAAAACGGATCATGGCTCATCCGGGCATGACCTCTTCTACATGTGGCCATAAGCTTCCCTGAGCTTCTCTTTGGAAAAAACACCTGTAAAAGTCCTCAACAGCCTCTGAAACCTATCCCAATGTGTTCAAATAATATCAATTAGCCAAAAATGATTATTCAATCACAGAAAACAAACATAGGCTCACCAAACCATGTCCTCCATCAAAGAGGGCTTCAAGCTCCCTAGAGCTTGCTAAAACTTCAATGGTGAAAAAATTTCATGAAGAGTCTTCAAATGGCCTTGATAATAGCACCAATGGATTCAGGATGTCCAAAAACCCCTATCTGGGTTTTTACGACACCTCGATCGGCCAAGAAATGAGGAAGATAGGCCTCCTGCCATTTTCCTCCTTCAAGCTTTCTGAAACTGGTTCGCCAAAACGCACCTCTGTGTGCATGAACCCAGAACACACGCTTATTTAAGCGTAAAAACTTGGCACCGAGCATAACCGAAAAATGGATCAAACTGTCGAACCTTTAGGCGCGCCCAACCCCTAACTGCCAAGGCCAAGGTCACATGGATCCTCCATACGACCGCGCTCTCATATAAAAAAGGGCCACATTTAAATGTAATTTAAATAAAATTAAAACCAAACTTTAAACAAGGTCAACCTTATGGCGTGTTGGCCAAGCGGAATTTGTGAAAACTTTGGTAAAGGGGGAGGTCTGGGGTTCAATCCCCATGGACTCCACAAATTTTTGAACTAACAAACCATAGACAATAAAGGGGTGCCACGTGGCAGCCCATGATTGGGCCACGTGGCACCATGCCATTTGCCCAAAATCTGCCACGTGTCACAATATGATTCGCTCACTGTCAATCAATAAATGACTGCCATGTCACCAGCTTCCCTGTCAGTGTACTTCATGCCACGTCACCTATACGGACATTCCACGTCATCATCCGTACGGACTGCACAGTCAACATCCATTTTTTTACTGTTTGACGATTCAGACAGATCGCTATATATTTCGCTCCCGATGTCCGTTTGAGACAAAACGAATTGCGTTGGGTTTGTGATGACGAGGGCTACGCTCACGATCTATTTGAGGCAATTCCGAGAACTTTGATTTTTGGGCTAATATTTGACCCCTGGTCCAGATTTTGATCACACCTTCCCACTGAAAGGCTTTTGGACCCACAAAAGCTTATGATTATCTGTCTGCTTTCAAGTTATATCAAAATATTTTCGACAATCACCTGAATACCTTGACATGCCCTGCACTGCAACTGGCTATGTACTTCAACCACTGCTCTCTGGCTGCTATTGACCCACTGCTCTCTCTGTGCTTGGAAGACTGCCAACCTTCCCACTGAGAATCAAGTCCCTATTTCGAACTCTATGGCATCAACATAATCATCTCTCCAATGGCTGCAAAAACTTTCCTGCGACATCTTGTCACAAGCCAAGAAAACCATCAATCTTGAAAACAAATCATACAAGATTGAAAATGATGCCAACAAAATCTTTTGTTCTTCAAACAAACTGTCGCATCTTGTACTTCATCAAAGTACATGGTGTTTTCCTGCATCTTAGTGTACTCAAAATTGACTTACAAGCCAACAAACTCCATCGACTAAACATAAGTCGAAAAACATGATCGACACAACATAGTCGTCAGACAATCATCAACACCAGTCGAGACTCATTTGAAACATCATATCAACCTTCCCAAACTGACAAGTCGACAAACATGATACACACTCATGTCACAATCATGAATCACTCATGATGAACCATCATCAGGTTCACTGCTTACACATACATAAAAACAAATGCATGTGCATGAATCTTCAACTCTTCTTCGAGTACAAACATAAGTACATAACCCAAAACATGTGGGTACATAAGAGTTGAACATGAAAAAATACATGGCTGTAACAAGTGAACATCATATCCATCTTTTACATCCTCCTGGAGAATTTATGCAACAACAAAAAATGCCTTCAAAATGAATTGCATTCACATGCAACTTGCATCATGCAAGTTGTGATAAACTGCTGCAACTTATCATGCTTCCTATAAATGCACACATAACGCTGACCCCGCTTCTGACAATGAGTGCAAATCTTTTGCATCCTCTTTTCACGTTGTCTTTGCTTGGACAATTTCCTGAAAGCGGTTAATCTTTTCCAACATTTTGAAACATGATGGTTATACAAACCACAATATGTACAAGGATTCTTTCTTCCAAATTTATCATGCTTAACATAATCAAATGCAACTAAATGATAAACAGAATTATACCTTGAACATTCACCTTTATCACCTCTTTGAGGAGGTGAATTTGAAGAGTTACAAGATCTCCTTTGAAGACCATCAACAATGTTCTTGTCCTCATCACTGTCACAACTCTTTCATTTCACACATTCACATTCATCTTGAACACAAGCCTTGCATGTTGGAGGGATTGAACTTTCAACAAAAGTTCTTGAACTTTCACCTTTAAAGCCTTCCTGAGGAGGTGAACTTGAAACAAAGTTTGTGGTTGGAACTTTTCCCCTTGTCTCCTCGACTTTGGAATTTGCTCCATCAATTCGTTCATATCCAAGACCACAATACTTGGGTCTTTCTTCAACAACAATAGGCTCAACAATGGCTTGTGCATGCTTGCCTAACCCTTTTCCTTCATAGCCCATTTTTAACAACAACTTGGACCCTATTCCTCTTGTGTGACTTTCAAAACCAACAAAACATTCATCTTTAGAGGAATTAGAAGATAAACTAACACTGCATACCTTATGTTCATGCATGCACTTGGTAAGGGTTTCCTTTGCCTCATGGATTTGAATCTCCATCTCATGCAACCTTTGCAAAAACTGGTCTTTCTCCTGCTTCATGGCCATCGACTGCTCTTCAAGAACAATGCGCACATTTTTGTCTTCACACATCTCTTTCATCAAATCTCTCATGATTATAATTTCTTCTTTAGATAATGAAAATGTATGAGAACTATCAATACTTGAAGCTTCCTCCATCCTTGCAAGATATCAAACTTCAACACAAAACTTGCACAAAAACTAATAGCTAAATCTCAATCTATCAATGGAAAACACATGAGCAAAACAAACTATGCTCTGATACCACCTTATCTGAAAATAGAAGGCTGACTTGTTATGCTATGCAAGCACCCCTACTTTATTAAAATAAACTTTACAGGACCTTGCTTCATGTGTTAAGTTCATGTATCTTCTTGTAAATGATTATGTGTGAGGAATTATTCTTTTAGATGGTTAAATATGTACTTCAAATAAATAAACAACAACACAACTTGCAGCAAATAAACCATCAAACTCACAACAAGAACAAGATGATAAAGGAGTTCACCCCCCTCCGGGCTACATCTCCTTGACCCTCTATCAATGGACTTGGCTCTCTGGGATTAATTTGTCAAAATTTCTTTTAAAATATGCTTCTCAACTCCAATGGAAAAATAGACTGTACCATTGAGATCAGAACACATAAAAACCCCAAAAATGACTAATAGAACTCTGAAAACGGATCATGGCTCATCCGGGCATGACCTCTTCTACATGTGGCCATAAGCTTCCCTGAGCTTCTCTTTGGAAAAAACACCTGTAAAAGTCCTCAACAGCCTCTGAAACCTATCCCAATGTGTTCAAAGCATATCAATTAGCCAAAAATGATTATTCAATCACAGAAATCAAACATAGGCTCACCAAACCATGTCCTCCATCAAAGAGGGCTTCAAGCTCCCTGGAGCTTGCTGAAACTTCAACGGTGAAAAACTTGCATGAGGAGTCTTCAAATGGCCTTGATAACAGCACCAATGAATTCAGGATGTCCAAAAACCCCTAGCTGGGCTTTTACGACACCTCGATCGGCCAAGAAATGAGGAAGATAGGCCTCCTGCCATTTTCCTCCTTCAAGCTTTCTGAAACTGGTTCGCCAAAAGGCACCTCTGTGTGCATGAACCCATAACACATGCTTATTTAAGCGAAAAAACTTGGCACCGAGCATAACCGAAAAATTTATCAAACTGTCGAACCGTTAGGCGCGCCCAGCCCCTAACTGCCAAGGCCAAGGTCACATGGATCCTCCATACGACCGTGCTCTCATATAAAAAAGGGCCACATTTAAATGTAATTTAAATAAAATTAAAACCAAACTTTAAACAAGGTCAACCTTATGGCGTGTTGGCAAGGCAGAATTTGTGAAAAATTTGGTAAAGGGGGAGGTTCGGGGTTCAATCCCCACAGACTCCACAAATTTTTGAACTAACAAACCATAGACAATAAAGGGGTGCCATGTGGCAACCCATGATTGGGCCACGTGGCACCATGCCATTTGCCCAAAATCTGCTACGTGTCACAATATGATTCGCTCACTGTCAACCAATAAATGACTGCCACATCACCATATGCCCTGTCAGCATTCTTCACGCCACGTCACCTGTACGGACATGCCACGTCATCATCCGTACGGACTGTATTGACTGCACAGTGAACATCCAGTTTTTTACTATTTGACGATTCAGACAGATCGCTCCCGAAATAAGGTGGGCCAGTAATAAGGTGGGCCAGTAATACCCAACTCGGAGGATCTTGTGAGCTGTGGTCTTCCAAAAATGATGACCTCCACAGAGACCGCTATGGAAATCGAACATAACCTTCTGGGCTTGCTGTGGGTCTAGACACCTTAGTAATATCCCCAGAGGGTCTTTCCAATACAAGGCTTAATCAATGAGGCAATATTTGACTGCTTTGAGCTTTAAGGCCCTGGCCTTATTTTTTTCCAATCCATCAGGGGGCTTTAATTCTTGCAGAAAGTACAAGATATCCTTGTACCAGGGGCATGATGCTAGTGATAGGGCACCCTGGAAATGCTTGTTGGATGGCTCAACTTTCTTATTGATGAAGTTAATTCCCAAGGACTTGCAGTTGGATTCAACTAGAAACTTGGCCAGACCCTGCCCCTTTATCAACTTGGTGGGCTTAATCTCCAGATCAAATTCTAGGATTTTGGCGATCCATTTACCTCTCCTCCCATCTATGTCATGCTGTATAAGAATGTCCTTCACAGAGGTTGACGGGACATATGCAATGATTTTTGAGTGTAATACATAGATTCTGAAAGCTTTAAGAGCCTTTACCAGGGCATAGGCCTGCTTTTCCATGATCTCGTACCGGAGTTCTGCGTCTCTCAATGCCTTGCTGTAGAAAGAAATATGATGCTCTTTCCCTTGATCATTTTTCTGCAATAAAACTGCCGCTACTGTATCACAGGAAGCAAAAGAAAATATCAGAAAATCTTTGGAATAATCGGGACTGATTAGCACAGGTGCCTCAGTCAACGCCCTCTTTATTTGGACAAAAGATTCCTTGGGTTCAGTGGTCCACTTTATTTCACTTCCCTTTATGAGCATGGTTGTAATGTGTTTTACCAGTTCGACAAAGTTTGAGACGAATCTTCTCAGAAAGTTAATCTTCCCCAAAAATGCCTGAACCTCTTTCTTAGATCTGGGAAGTGACAGGGTCTGAATTGCTTCTACCCTGCTGGGATCAATTCTCACCTCCTCTGCTGATACTATATGGCCTAATAGCTTTCCCTCCTGCATAGAAAACAACGATTTCTTGGGGTTTAAAGATAGGCCATACCTCCGACACTTCAGGAAAACCTTCTTCAAGTGGCAACGATGCTCTTTATCAGTCTTGGAGAAGACTGTTATGTCATCCAGGTAGATCACCACAAACTTATCTTTTTCCCTGATGAAGGCTATGTCCATGGCTCGCTGAAATGTGGCTCCTGCATTCATCAACCCAAAAGGCATTTTGTCATACATGAACGTGCCCCAAGGAGTGGTGAAGGTCGTCTTTTCTCGATCCCCAGGCATGACTGATATCTGATTGTATCCAGAGAAACCATCAATCATGGATATTCTGGAAGCACCAGTGACCTTTTGTAATATGTGCTCCATGTTGGGTAGGGGATAATTATATTTCCTTGAGCTCCTGTTCAGGTTTCTGAAATCAACACAGAGTCTGATTTCGCCACTTTTCTTCCTTACTGGGACCAAATTGGCCACCCACTCGGAATATCTCAAGGGGACAATGATTTGGTCATCTAGCATCTTTTTCACTTCTTTCTCCATGACAGGTAGCAACATGGGATTTATCTGTCTTAGCTTCTGCTTGAATGGCTTAGCCTCTTCTTTCAGTGGGATCTTGTGCTCAATGATTGATGTGTCGTATGTTTTGAGGTCTTCGTAGGTCCACGCGAACACATCAACAAACTCCCTCAGTAACTCAGTATATTCGGCCCTCTGCTCCTCGGTCAAACTCCTTGACAGTTTGACAAACTTAGGCTCCTCTGGTGTGCCTATGTTGCACTCAGTTGTGTCAGCATCATCACTTGAAACTCTACCCTTTACTGCCACATCATTCCCATTGAACAATCTTTCTAATGGGATTAGTCCTTTCGGTATGCGATTGCTTGGTAGCTGAATAATCTGGTGGTCAAAAACTTTATTCAAAAACCCTCCAGGGTGATGGTCAGGTTCCCCTTCAATGTCAGGATCCTCATCTATGTGCAATGCAGAAAAGTCATCAACGGATTGAAGAAACTTTTCAATTTCCTGATCATCTTCAAATACCTTCCAATGTTTGACATTGTCTAGTATAGAAGGTCTATATTTTATTTCAACATCGGATCTGTCAGTGGGCAGCACGAGAACCTCAAGCATACTAGATGTGACAGCTAAAAAGTCGGCTGAAGCATTTTCCTCCCTTGGAATGAAAGAAATGTTAAAAGCCAAGAAGAAATTATCCACTAGGTCCCATACCTCGTTCCTATAATTCCTGAGACGAGGATGCTTAGCCTGATAAATATTTTTTGCCTGCTGGATGATCAATTCTGCATCTCCAAACACAGCGATCTCCTTAACTCCCATTTCCTTTGCAACTCTTAATCCCAGAACCAGAGCTTCATACTCTGCCACATTGTTGGTGACTTCGAATGCCAGCTTGTATGATAGAGATATGGCCTCTTGACAAGGGGACACGAATACCACCCCGACACCTGCACCCATACTGGAGGAAGCTCCATCAAAGAACATCTTCCAAATAGAGGTGGTTGGAGGAGGCATCTCCTGATTGAGAATGGGTTGCTTTCTGATCTGCAAAGGGGGCTCAGGAGTCTCAGTGACCTGTAACAAACTAGACCCTAAGTCAGTGTCAAGTGCAAAGATGGGGTGATTAGTGGGGTTCGCTTCATCACTGACAATGTAGGCTAGCTGGGCTTCCTCGTACAATCTCCTATCTTCCCCTCCAAAGACTGGAATGGTGGCATATGTGAGATCCATCTGTAACGTCCCTATAAGTATCTTAATCCAAGACCTTGACAACAACATGCCAAACTTGGGGGGAACATCAGCTACCACAATATCCATCACCATACTCTTCATGGGTAGCTGGAACAAAGAAACTACCAGGTCCTTGATGACTCCCAAACATTGTACCCTCCTGGAGTCAAAGGAATAGAGGTCATGATAGGTTCGGGTGACTTCAAGCCCTAGCTCTTCCATGACGATTTTGGGCATGAGGTTGTGAGAAGCCCCTGAATCCATCAAGCAGTTGTGCAACACTTTGTCATGTATGCTCATGGAGGTGTAGAAGGGAGGGGATGAATCATCTCTGTCTTCTACCATGGGGCCTAGGACAACTGCTGGCCTTTCATCTTGGAGGTTTATGGAGTCTGTGGGAGGGCATGAGGCTTCATATTTCAAAATCTCAGAGAAGCATTTTTTGAATTCTTCATGTTTGATTAGCTCGGTGAGGGGCACATGGATTCTGATCTTTTGAATCTCATGCTCGAAATTAAAAGAAGATGTAAACTTTGGAATTTCTCTTATTTCAGGAACATGATTGTGGACAATGGGAGAGAGGGGTTGAGCCTTCTTACCTCTGTGAGCGTCTGCTACTTCATTAGCAGATTTCTCTGTTCTAGTGGACTGCTCAGGAATGTCTGGTACTGCTGTCTTTTTGTCGGACCTCAGGTTATACCTTCCTCGGCCGTCACTAGCCTTGTCTCCTTTGCTCAATTCATTTAGCTGACTGTTCATGAGAGACTCCTCGTATGCTGATTGAGTCAGATGAGGGAAAGGAGGAGTGACTTCTAAGCAGTGAATTTTAGGCTCCGGCTCGTCTATTTCCCCTTCCTCTTCATCGGCCACAAAATTGTTCTGAAAGGGAGCCTGAATTCTTTGGTCGTCCCTGTCTCTTCCCCTCTCTCTGTGCATAGTTGGGGGAGCAATATTATTTGGATTTCTGAAACCCCCTTTGTTCTCGGTGCTCTGAGGTCCCTTGTTCATTTGCTTCCTTTCCACCTTCAGCCTCTCCATCTCTTCAGATAGAAACTTCATCATCTGGGTCAGTTCATCCATTTGAGGGTGGGGCAGCGATGGGCCGGAAGTTGAGGCTTCCGATTTTCCCTTTCTTCTGTCTACATAGGCCTTGTTACTCAGTCTGTCAACTGCTAATATGTTGGATTCCACTTCTATAGCTGCATCTTGCATTTGAGTTAAGGTGGTGGCTCTTCTTTCTCTCAATAAAAGACAGAAATCAGGGTCAAATGCACCAGCATAGGAAATTTGGGCAGAGGGTTCTGAGGGTTTTATCTCTGCAGGAATCTTGTTATACATTTTATTGAATCTTTTGGAGAAGTCAGAGACAGACTCTCCTTCCATTTTCTTCAGAGCCCCAAACTCTGTCATGTAATACATATAATCCTTCCTGTCTCCCCACTGCCTCAGGAAAACACTATCCAGGGCTTCAATTCCAGCAATAGATCTGGGGCCAGTCCTCTGAACCATTTCCTAACCTCACCATCCAGGCTCTGGACGAAGACTCTCATCCAGACATCTTCACTTTCAATGTTTAGGTTGTCTGCATAACTGTAGAAAGCAACCAAGTGCTCTTCTGTAGTTATGTCTCCTTCTCCCGCGAACTTGGGCATGCATTTTAAATAGTCTCCAACAGGGAGAGGATTCATAGGATGGGGTAGGATTAAAGGATCATATCTAGCAGCGACTATGGCGTCCATTCTATTCGGAGGTGGATTAGCACCAACCATAGGTATATTAGGTGGAGGAGAACTTGGAGGAGAAGGAGTTCGTGAAGGGGCTACTGGGAATGAGTCTCGAAGTGGAGCAGGAAACAAGAGAGGATTCAGGGAGAAGGCTAACGAGCTCAAGTCAACAGGTGCTTTTCTTTGTGCAGGAGTGAGGAAATATTCTGTAGTTCCAGGTCTACGCCAAGGAACAGCTTCAAAGCAGAGGGGAGTGACAAGACTTTCTCCCTCCAATCCTAGACCAGGAGGGGAAAACTTAGCAGGAACACTCCCAAAATTTAAGAAACGAGAAACCTCCGAAGGAGGTCTATTAAGAAACTGAGGAGGAGAAGAAGGGGTTCTCACGGAAGGGGATGGCGTATTACCTGTTTCGACAATGGAAACTTCTTTTGCAGAGATATTTACTCTTCTTTGAAATGCCTCTGGGCCAGCTTCTGGTGTAGCTAAAGGCAAGTGTGGACGAGACCGCGTGTGTCTGCCTCTGAAAGCCACAATCAACAGCAGGTTCGCTCCAGTGGAGTCGTCAAAATGGAGTCTCCAGGTGCACAGTAGCAATCTTCAAGTTCTGATATCTGATGCACCTTCAGAATCAGTTGATCGTTGTCGTTCAGTCCCGGGGAAAATATTCAACCTCGTCCCCGACAACGACGCCATAAATGTTAGCGTCAGAAGTCACTCCTGGATTTCTTGTAGGAGCTGAGCCCGACACCCATCAGTTTAATGTCAAGATTTGTTTAAAGGGGTGATCAAATGGAAGAAAACTCAGAACAATATCATCTCAACTCTGAAACCGGGCCAGGCATGCATGGGCGAGTGAGGTCTTAGATAAACTTCAAACAGTGAGTTGTAATAAGGGTGAGTAGGTGGAAGAATTGTATAAGAAGAGTGCAGGAGACTGTTCTGATCATCAGGATCCTAACAGACTGTGAGAGAAGGCATCTGAGGGCAAGATCTTCTTACACCCAAATGCAGGAAACCAGAAAAAACAACAATGCAACAATAAATCATTTATCATAACATAACTGTGCTAATTCATACGAAGCATTCGATCATGAACTCTCTGGCACGAGACGAAACATAGATGGAAAAGGAAAATTGTTTGTCATAAAACAAGAAATCTCAAACACATATGCATAACCAGAGAACTAGAATGGTTGTTCAAAATTTACAGTCGGGAGCTTTGCTCTACCATCGATAGATACAAAAATGGCGAAAACGCATACATATACTAAAAAACAACAACATCAACAAAACCGAGACGTCGCATTAAACACATTGCATCTGCATGGCTTCTGACAATCTGCGCCTGCAATATTTGAATAATCATGCACCAACGACGGATGCAATCAGACTTCTGACAACTCCGTGGGTGAATCGACGTGCCTTTAATTCGTCGCTGGACTTTCCCATTATGGCGGATACGATGTCTAACCACCACCAACCGCTTCAATAACTGCTTCCTTGGGATTGAGGATGGTCCGGCTAACTCGACACCTTGGGGACGTGGACGGTCCTTCGTGCTTCCACCTGGATTAGCTGAACGACCTGATGAATAGGAAAGGAGGCCAGTGCGAAGAATGGGGCGCACAACGGGAACAGTGGCGCCGAATCTATGAGGGCGAGGCCTGAAGATATGAGGGGGCGAGAGAGGTTACAGGGGAGACACAGGGAAAAAGGAGATAAGTGGAGGAGCATGAGAGGGGACGTTATGGATGCATTTTAGTGGGAGGCTGACGTGGAGGGAACGAGACACATGGCAGGTGGTGAGTGGATGATGAGATAGGGAAAGGACCACCTGGACTAAAGGGTGGAGAAGGATAGGTGACACACGGTGGCAGGGGAAAGGTGGATCCTGAAGATGACATAATGAGAGAAGGTCCCACGTTGGTTAAACCTGGAGAAGCTGAGGAGGATGGGATTACATGAGCGCCATTGATCCAGGCGCTTGGATCTCGGCCGTTGGGAAGCTGTGCGTCCGATTCCGGACCCCCCCCCCCTTGGATTAAAGGTAGAAAGGCAGGGGGGGTTCAGAATAGCCTTGAGAGCCGTTGATCTGGGCACTCCGATCAGGACCGTCGAAGAGATGCGCCTCTGATTCCAGACCCCCCCCCCTCGCTTAAAGGTAGAAAGGCGGGGGGGAATCCAATATGCACCGTTGATCTGGGCGCGCGAATTTCTGCTGCCCAAAATTTCTTATAGATTACCACAGGCGCGTAAGCATTCCAAACTTAGGACAAGTGGGTTTTAACCCATTCCTTTTCATTCTAAACCCCCCTACAAGAAATATCGCTAACAAAACCACATAGGACAAACCTCCGTCCTGCCCACCTTGCGAACCTATTTGTGCCACAACCAAAACACTTAACGAAACCCTTCACCCTCATGTTGCATACCTATGGTTCATGTTTCCTTTTGTCTCAGTGGCTCGACTCTCCTTTCAATGGCCGAACTTCTTTCACTTCATTACTTGTTTTTCCTACCTTGTGGTTTCACCCGTGTGCTTTTATAGGCGTCAATCCTTGTGAACCGCCGCGTCTCTATTCCCATGGGTGAGTCAACCTTCCATTTCACCAAGTTGTGCCCACTAATCTTCCACCCAACTCTTGTTTTAGGTGCGGACATCCATTAGGCGAGTCGATCAACTCACCTAAGCATGCCCTCTCGTGCCTTAGTTGATTTGTTCGTTGGTGGAGTGCGTCTAAGTCTTGTCCACAACCCTTCGTCAAATAATTTTTCGTCTAACTTGAGTTGTAAGGCGTCTCAATTGAGCCACCCTTGGCGCCTCACACGCCCAAGGATTTTGGGCTCGCTTGATATAAGAATACCTCTTGCCTATTTTGTGGATCGAGCATTGTTCTTGTCTGAACGATCTGTGGTGTGGTTTCAATCAAGTGCACGATGTGATGACACATGCCTATCCTTAGTTCCCGAGGTCTTACATCCTCCCTGAACCCAAGTCATTGTCGTCCTTGGAAATCCCAGTGCTGGTGCTCCATCGTACTTTTCCTCGAACTCACACATCTTGTGCTTCCATATCCACAGTGCCTCCCCACTCTTCCAACAACCATCTTGCAAAAGTGGAATTCATTTTGGATACTTTCCTCAAAATTAAAGAGTGTTTGATTTTTTTTTTTTTGTTTCCACGGAAAAAGTATAATTCTATTCATCCGAGGAGAACCAAATTAAATTTTGTAGGTGCTTTAAGCACGACCCAAACATGGGAAACATATATTAGAAAATAAAATCCAGAAAAGGCCAATGAGATGGCCGATAAGCCACATAAAAGTATACAAAACAAGGAACTGAGAGAATTCCTGAAAGAAACAACAAATGTCTGGATAACCACACAAAATTCCACCACAAAGAAGCATGCCTGAAGAGTAGTCCCAAACAAAATACCCTGGAGACAATATGGACCAGTTCAGAGCTGTATGAAGCTCCCACATCAACTGGGCATACATCAAACCCTGAACAAAATAACACTAGAGATTAGATGGACCAGGTTAGAGCGGTATGAACCTCCCTGAACATATGGGCATACATCAAACCTTGAACATACCAACACAACCAGAGAGAGGAACTACATTCTAATGTGAGAAGACCCCCAAAAAATAGTTGTCGATAGCGGGAAGAAAGATGATCCTCAAAGAAAACCCAGATGCAGTACAGACCAGATCCGAGTGACATACATAACTCTCTAAAAAGAGAGGATCCAAAACTCCAAACCCCAACTACAAAGGATATGAATCTCGGCACCAAAAAAATTTCAGCCAAACCCACAGAGCAAAGGGTATGCATATGACCCTGAATGCACCTGAAACGATAGATGGAGAAAAAAAGAAGCATTTTGAAAATCCACCATAGAGAAAACCAACGACAACACTGCTAGAAACCTTGGAACAACATAGGACGAGCCCAAGAGAGATTTGATGCGTGAACACTATATCACTAGGAGGCACACTCAGGCTTGGATTCAAAACTCAGCAGATCCGCACCAAGGACTAGACCACCAAGCAGACCCATGTGAAACCCGGCAAGCAATGACAACCTTAGACTAACACCTCACAGAGAAGGAAAAATCTGGAACAAATGCAACGACCACAAGTGTAGGCACGCACTGGGAAAGCATAGACCAGATCTGCACCAGGAGCAGAGCGATCTCCAAGCAAAGCTCCAAAAAAATATGAGATCCGCTCCAAGAGGGAGCACGACCACTACCAGGAGGATACACACAGGCCACTGATCCCGCAAGAAGGAGGATGTGGCAGTGGAAGGATGACTGCAACCCATGCTGCAGCTAGGGAAACCCTGGCCACAACCGAGATTCCAATACAAATTACTTTTCAATCATTTGAAAATTCTCTTTTGAGATATGTTAGTGGGAAAATAAGATGTGGGATGAAAGTATTTAAATAGCTTTTATTTTTTATTATTTTTTAGTCCAAGTATGCCTTTTGAGTTAAATTTGGCCAATAATCGAATGAAAATTATAGTTTCATTGTGATTTTGAGTACCACTACAAAATGTTTGTGTCAGTGGTTTTTGGCCCTTTAACGTTGAAATTTGGAAACACAATGAGTGGATTGGGTTAAATTTTCTTTGTAATGTTTGGTGGGATTTTAACATAGGTTGTTGAAAATGGGGTGTCATTTGGTGGTATGGATCTATTTTAGGAATTGTTGTGGCTTTCCATGGAATAAAGGGCCTATGTTAAGTTGGATTTTGAGTGAATTTGATATTATATTTTTGGTTGAAACTTGGGATCATGAAGAATCCAATGTGGTCCTTAACATAAAAGGATCTGTATTATGGTTGACATGGAACAATAAATCCTTCTCTACACTTCACCTAATTCCAAAAAGGGTAAGGAATTGATTTCTCACCCTACTATACCTCACCAAGGAATAAATAACTTAGGGATTGATTTCTCATTCAACCCCTCATAAGTAGGGTGAGGGTATTTAAACACTCGATTGATTGTAGGGAGATTGAGGTGGTCTAACCATTTTGAGATCCGTTGTAAATTTAGACTCTATTTCGGGAATATTATTCTTCTCATAAAGAAACCCAACTTTCGATATTCATTTCTCGCTAATGTGGAAGTTGATATTGACATGGGTGTTGATATTAACGCTGTCGTGGTAATTGGTGATGATGTGGAAGTTGATGTGGAAATAAAGATTAATTTTGTAGTTTTATTCCTTAGTCTTGTTATTTTTTTCCAATCGCCACCCACTGAAATTTTATAACTTAACATTTGTAAATTCCTATATCGAATTCAATATACAGATCACAACATGCAGGGGGTAAATTCCTTTGGATGTTTTTTAAGTATGATGTTAGTCTCTAATTTTGTCTTGGTTTAGTGAGAAAACCTTGTCCTAAACCCTCCTTAGCCATCCCTCATTTTCCGCTTTCAACTGTTTTCTATTTTTAGATTTTGGATGTTTCATGGTTTGCATTATAATCTTTGATGATTTATTTAAGTTTGATTATGAAAAAAATTGTTTAAACTGGAAGTGTCTCCTTTTATGCCGTTGGAATTTTCAAATTTCAAGTTGTCAAACGCGCTACGGGAATAAGCCTATTCCCGTAGCGCCAAATAATCATGCCATAACTTGCGCTTGCTATCCCGATTTAGTTATGATAACAAGATTCATGAGTTAAGAGTTCGTGTGTTCCCACAAAAGTTTGGTAATCATTTCTAAATCCAATAGGTTCAGAACATAATTGCTATGCACGTGCGCAGGGTTCATTTCAAAATCACCTGTTGTTTAATGATTATTATATGCGACTGGTTCGAGTTGGTTTAATTCAGCCTTGCAGGGAGAAGTACAGGTATCCATTCAAAGCAATAGGTATAGATCAACAATTGCAGGAAGTGAATTTGGAACCCGAGGGTGACAGTTGCAGAATTGAGTTTAATGGCGCCAAAGAGGAGTGGACAAGTTGCCAGAATCGAACCAGAAGGTGCCGAACTTCTTGAAGCCTACCCTCAGATGGCCCAAAGATTTAGAGACGCTGGGTGGTTTGAGTTCCTCACTACATTTCAAGGTTATGACGAACAAGTTTCCATGGAATTTGCTTTGAACTTCGATGGTCACGAGGTCGAAATCGGCAAGATGTTGATGCTGGTGACAAAGCAGACTATAGCCAAGGCTTGCAGGCTCGTGGTTGGAGGGGAAAGATGGTGGAAGAAGGAGCACATGGTCACTGAATTTGTGAATCAATTCCTCCTTCCAGATAAGCAGAATCCAGATTGGAGAAGGGGAATTCCTCGCAGCTGGGTTCGACCTGAATGACACATTGCTCTGGTGGTGATTCACAGATACATCACCTGCGAAGGGAGGTTTTCGTTAGTCTACATCTACCATATCAGAAAACTGATGCATCTAAATAGTGACTACCCTTTAAATCTTCCTTATTTCCTACTTAAAAGTTTGACAAAAATGTCCAAGAAAGTGCAGTCGATTTCCACTAATGCCAAAGGCAGTTTGTTCCATTAAGTCCTGATTAAAACCCTAGTCATGTCTGCCCTGAACGAATTACAGAAGCCCTAGAATTGGCTCACTCAATCCTTAAAACCTATCACTCAATCCAATAAGCAGAAAAGGGGCAGAGGAAGGAAAACTGCTAAACAAAGTCGAGATATTTTTGATGAAAACCCTGTGAAAGATGAATATTTTGATATCAAGGTAACCAAGAAGAGCAGAAGTAAGAGACCTAGATGGGAGACCAAAATTGAAATGCTTCCTGAGGAAGATGTTAAAGGAGAGACAAAGTCAGATAATGATCTCATTTCTCAAACTACAGTCAAGTCTGAAATGCCATCGAATAGAAAAAGGAACGTTGCAATCAAAGGAAAAAGGAACAAAGGTGCGTATGTATCACAAAAACCGTGAAGAAATTCAACCAGGGATACTAATAAGTATAGGCTGAACTCAAAGGCAATGTTCAATCCGACAATTAAAGAAGAAAACACCATAATCATAGAAGATGATTCTGAGGATGTTGAAGCAAGCACCAGGAAAAGAGCAAAAAAGACTCCATTTCCCAAGAAATCTGTCAGCAAAGGAAAGGGAAAACTTACACCACCTACAGGCCCTGTAACGAGAGCTTCAACTAGATTAGCTAAGGCTAAAGAGATGGCTAAATACATCAGTGAATTCCCTGAAGAAAAACAAGATTACTTGGAAGACTCAGATTGCTTACCAGATGTACCTGGAGCTATGGATTCATCAAGTTCTGAAGAAGAACATAGCTCAGAATTAATCTCAAAATACCAGGTTAAAGCCAAAGAACCCATTGTTACTTTAAATCTGAATGAAACTGCACCCTCTAAAGATTGTTCAGGATTCAGGGTCGAGATAAGAACTGATAAGGAAAAGATTAAAGAATTTCAGAAAACCATAAAGCAATTAAAGAAGGAAAAGATGCAGATAGAACAGTGGAATGCCCGCCAGCAAGAAAGAATTCAAAGTCTTAAAAAGAAGAAGAAGGAGAAAAGGGCATTTCTTAAGGAACTCAGGGAAATCAATTTCAGACTTTACTGGCACAATCTTGTGTTAACCACGAAGCTCAAGCAAAAAAACGCCAAAGCCACTGCTGCGATTTTGTCCTAAAGGTAACATGAAGATTGGTTACAATTTTGTTTAAAGGTTCTCGAGGAGATATGGCAAATAATTACTCGTTTTGATCAAGGAGATGCTGAGACTTTGATCTGCTTTACAGAGTCAAACAAAATCCCTATTTTGTAGAGTCAAATGTAATGCTGGCAATGTTTGTTATATCAAGTTGTTGAGCTGTGGACTATTTTGGAAGTAGAAGCTCATTTTAAGTGAATTAATTTAGGATCTGGATACTTTTTGATTCTAGTCATTTAAAGCTGTTCTAGATAATAGGATATGGAAGTTTTATAGATAGTTTAAATAGAGAGAATACAGACCATTTGGAGATCTAGAGAAACTTTTTGTGGAGATTATTGTAAAAGGCATGTATGTTCAATTGACACTTAATAGAAAAGGCATATGGATGGTTAGACCTTCTTTTTTCTACTCTGTTATTTCATTTTTCATGCTTGAATTTATTATTCAAATTGCGATGCTTTTGGTTGTTGAATGTTAATTTATACAGTGAAGATTTTGCTTTAGAGATAATCTTTCAAGTAATGATTTCAAGCTGATACCCCTGTTTCTTTATAATATATTGAAACTAAACTTTGTGAAATTGACAAATTGAAGATTTCACTTTCCTTTTTCTTGAATTGGTTTACTCCATCTATGCACCTACCTATTATTTAGCTAATTGGATATGCAATGTTTTAATCTTGATTTTCATGCCATGCTGTAAACTTGACCCAGTTTTCAACCATTATACCAAAACCAAATCATAAAACCCTCAAAAACATTTTGCAATAAAATCAATGATGCCCTAGCTTGCCCTTACCAATCGAGTGCAACTTTAGGGACTAACATATGCTAAGCAATGTAAAGTCATTGGATATTTTTTCAAAGATAATTATCCTTTGGAGAAGACCTGTTACATTTTCAAATTGTTTATGATTTTTTCTATGTTTTTCAATATTTTTTTCATATATTTCAACAGGATAAAACTACCTCTGATCATTTCAAGGAATCGGTAACCCGAGTTGGAAGGCCTCTTGAAATCTAGTTCTAAATTGTTGTCCAAATTGAAAAACTTCCATACATTTGCTTTGAGTTGACTTAATCAAATTGTATTTGAAAATGACTGTATTGACATCCATTATAAAAGTCATTCTATCCACAATTTTCAAAATCTCAAGATTTGTACTGCTTAAATAATTTACAATTTTTATGACATCATTAACAATTTGTACTTTATCTCGTAACTTTTTCCAAGCTTTCTTCATCTCTAGATTCCTATTTCTTTCTAAGGTTTCCGTTTCTTGTAGAACATTAAAATGAATTCTTAGTTGTTGTATGAATACTTTTATTTGATCCCATATACAATGTTTAACCCCTAGATACTTTCTTGTAGAATTTTTTTGATGATAATTCTTCTTCAAAGCTTCAAGTACAAAAATTTTCTAACACAATTCAAACAATTCAATATCTTTTTGTGCTATCTCAGCGTAAAGTTGTTCTATGAATTTATTTCTTTTGTCTAATTGTTTATGTACATTAGTCATTTATGAAATTTTACTCTGATACTCGACTTCTATTTTCTTTAGTCTTTCTTGAATTGTTGAAAATTCTTTCCGTAGCTGATTATTCTATCCTTGCTTTGAAGTTGTTGGGATCTCCTCAACATCAGGGATAATTACTTTTTTAGCTAGCTTAACTAACAGAGCTGTTTTTTTTTCTTCATTAAATTTTTCAATGTTTGCTTTCAAGTTTTCATTTTGTTCTCTAAGACTTTTAATTTGATCTTTCTCCTTTTCTAGCTCCATTATTTCTCCGGTCTGACTATGCATAGTGGCATGCATATTCAACTTCCCTATGAGGCTATGAATTCATTTATCCTTCTTTTTAATCATTGATGTTATGTTGGACTTATTTTATGTGGTTGTTCCCAGAGAAATCAATGTTTGCTCTAAATCATTTATTGAAATTGAACGTTCCTTATTAGTTTCCCTTTCAATTTGTAACTGGTTTTCTAACTTACCCATTTGTATCTTCAACTTCTTCACATATGCTCGAATCAAATCTCTCGCCACCATATTTCTAGTTTGCTTATGCCACTCAATCTTGTCTTTTGGTGGCAAGCTATTGAGATCAAAAGTAAATGTTTTGGTATCAAATTCATTTTCCATAAGATTACTTTCAGGCTTATCAACTTTGGGTTGGAGAATTGCCATATTTATTGTACCTTTGTCATAATCAATTGAGGATAGAAGTCTAGAAGAGACATGGCTTTTATTAACAATATGAGAGGATATATATATATATATATTAGCAAAATTTTTGTTTATCTTCATTGTAATGTGTTACATTATAACACATTACATTGTAATGTGTTATAATATAACACATTGTAATGTGTTACATTATAACACATCACATTGTAATGTGTTATAATATAATGTGTTACATTGTAATGTGTTATAATGTAATGTGTTATATTATAACACATTACATTGTAATGTGTTCTATTATAACACATTACATTGTAATGCGTTATAATATAACACATTATATTATAACACATAACAATGTAATGTACCAAGCTCCTCAGAGATTACAATATCCTTTGAGGCCTCATTAATTGAAACCATCCCTGTATCTTGAAAATCAGGAAAATATGGAATGTGAGTGATTGTAATCATAGAGTTTTCACTTTGCAATTTGCTTATTTCTTGTTCATCCTCAGGATCTAATTTTTGCTTTTTAGTTGAAAGCTCCTTTGGGGTATATTCTTCCATGAGATCATCTACCCTATTTCTTTGTGTATGTTCCTTTTGAGGAGTAGCCATTGTGATGTCGTCCTCTATGTTTTCTAATTTTTTAGCCAATGTTGATTGCTGCTCTTACATGATCTACTGTACCTCTATCCAAGAATCTTTGTTAGCTAATATTTCCTTTTTTTACATCAAACTGGTGAGTATATGATGCTAGTCCAACCAAAATTATCATGTCATAGATCACTTTTATATTATCATATGGCTAGAGTACATCTTCAAAATGAAATTTTTTCATCATATTTCAACAATGGTAAAAGTATTTCTTCTTTTATTAATAAATGTTGCAATCTTTGTTGGTAGTGCAAATTATGTCTTATTGTTATTAGAAACAAAATGTACATAATTAACATTTAGTATTTTCTTAATATATTCCAGAGAAAAAATTCTTGGAGTTAGATAGATTGGAAGCTTATAAGGCTTTAATTCTGAACCCTAAATCCTCAACATTGTATGATCATGTGAAATATACCAATCACCAAACTTTAAGACTTTGGAATTTTATAACATGAATCCATTCAAATACTAAGAGTGGCATTCTTTCTTGGTATTTATTTTTTAACATGAGGTGTTGAAAGAAAACTGATTGATAATGAATAAGAAGATAAATAAAATAAGATCAATGTTTGAAACTTTTCATCTTTTCAAATTGAATCAATTGCTCATGAATTATATCAGAAAAAAAACTAACATAGTTGAACTTGAATGATTGTGTTAACTTAGAAACAAACCCTAATTTTTTTTCATCCACAACAATATAATTTTCATAATCCAACTATATGTACACCATTACGATTATGCCTTTCACTAATTGTTTGAATAATGAAGTATGTAGTGGAAAATTTAGGTTTGGTATATCTTTGTTTTCTGGCGATAACCTTGCAAGAAAGTCTTTCTTCTATTCCATTTGCAATACATTAAATACATTTTCCAGTTCCTCTTCATCAATTTTGTCCCGACCTGTTGGTAATGATATAATTTCAGAAAAGCTACTTGGGAAATAAAAAAGAGTTCACGTTGACCACTTTTGTCTTTACAGAATCATAATACTTAACACACATTTTAACAAATTTTGGGAAACAAAAAGTATATGGTACAATAACCTGTGCAAAACCTGATTCCCAAAGTTGAAGTTCATTTGTATTTCCTTGAAATCGTAATAGGGCTTGTCTATGAAGTTCCATGGAGGTTTTATTAGTGGAAGAAGTCTAGAGTACATCCCTATTTTTGGCAATAAAATGTTTGAAGGAAATATTTTCTAAATTGAGTTGTTGAACATCTTTCAATCGTTTTTTGAGTGTCATTTTTTAACTTCCTATCTCAGTTTAACCCCCTTTTTCTATTTCAATTTTATTTTAGAGAGAAATAAAGATGACTGAAAGTACCTTTAGGATTTGAGAAGATTTCAATTGTGCTATCTATACTCTACCTTGCTCTTTTCCGTTACTAACACGTTTATTATAGGGGTGTTTTCCCTCGAAGAGAAGTTGATGCTTATTACAAAATTATCAATCATGTGTTTATATTAAAGAATATAATTAAACTATGATCTAGTAAACCATGTGTTAAAATATAATTTGATTAGAAATATGACATGTATCAACCTATTTAAAATTATCAACTAACAAAATATAATGGCGAGATGTGACGTGACATCAAAACCACAAGTGGTATTAGGATATTTGTAAGTGGTTTTTTGGATTTACCTTTTTGTTTCGACAATGATCGTATAATTCCACACACGCCTCTAGCGGTTTGGTGGTATCAAGAGTCTTAACTTTGTTAATACTTATGCATTTTTTAATCCCAAGAGCTCTCCTATCCATCGCTATATTTAATATCAACCATTAGATTTAGGCGCTAATACTTACATTTTTAAGCACCTGCACCTATATATTTTATGTTTTTTAGTAATGCTTTCGATCATAAAGTGTTTAATTCAAGCTCTTTTTCGTTAAAATTTTAAGATATCCACTTCTAATACGAAAAATCAAAGGTAACACGAGAATTAAAGGTTGGTAAATTCTGTAAAATAGAACATAAATGCCAAGTTACAACAACTGCGAATTGTTTCAAAGAGATGAGTATACAATACTTGTAGTGTTTACAGGGAACAAAGGACGAAGACATGCCTCGAATTTGTATTTATACTAAGAAAACAAAATAGAGTATACTACTGGTGGGTCACAAACATAATAGATACTCATCTTCTTTGACAAGAAACTGATTCACCAAAAATGATTTTAAACTTCTATTTGTTCTCTGTTGTGTGTAAAAAATGACAAAAAAATATAGTATACAAAGTATCGAACCCAAAACCAAAACCAAAACCAAAGCCGTAGCTATGCTTTTTATTTCTCATTTCAAATTTAATGGAACCCAAACATAGCCATTGTAAACCATTTAACAATGAACAAAAATCTACACGAACTACATTCTCTATCTACATTAGCAACGGGGCTACATACCAAAGACATTGTGGGGTCGATCCTTCCTTGGAAACACGGGTGGGGTTGGTGTCTCCTTGGATTGGTTTTCTCCTCTGCACACTCTCCTTACTATTAACATTAAGCACGATGTAGTGAACCAATCATTGGCTCATTGCCTAGTGCATCTTGTCGGTTCGAAACACACTATTCACCAATGAACGAACAAGATGAAAAGACAATGAACCAATGATATGAGTGGGTTTATTTGGTCGGTGCCAGAGTGTTTTTTATGTTTGATTTTATTTATTTTTGATTTGTTTGTAATATAATTTACATTTATATTTGTATATAATACGTGTTATATAGTTATATATAACCCCCTTAACCCCTAAACCCTCCTAACCCTGTAATACCTCAATCCCCAACTCCTAACCCCTGACCCTAAACCACGTCCAAATCCCTCCAAAAATACTCCTTGTGTTGATCCTTGTAATGACTACCATATGATACTTTCAATTGATCAAATATTCCATTTAGGGCCTGGGTAGTGGTTTTGGAACACACACATGGTTCATATAGTGGATGAAGATGGAGGGTTAGAAAGTTACCAAGGTTAGTGGGTGGAGGGTTAAAACATTGTGGTAGATTATCAATATTGAATGATAGTTAAAATTGAACAATACATGCTCAATATGGGTTAGGAGGTTATAGGTTGGTGGGTTATGAGAGAAATCAAGGTCAATGACTACTAACCAAGTAATAATGACATAAAACTTAATAACACATAATTAACCCAAATAAGAAAATTCTTTAAAGAGAATAAATCATAGAAAATATATAATCACATACCTCGAACTACATTTCAACATTTCAACATTTCAACAATTCAAAATCATTGATTTTCTTCTTCGTCTAACTCCACATCTATTTCATCCGGTTTAAAATCAACGTTGAAAGGTTTGGACATAGAAACATCATCATCAATGTTGTAACATCCCTAGACTCCTGCTGGGAAATTCCACACAAAAATTTCTGAACTATGATACCATTTAAGTAACTGATGTACTTCTGGAAATGCTCAGATTAATGCAGGATAATACTCTAAAAATGCATAAACTCATGCAGAATAATAACCATGTACACATAAAACTTATTCAGGGAAAACCCAAAATGAAAAAATGATGATTAACACATAGAAAATTAAACAAGATCATAAATGAAACTTATATTTTATAAAAGAACACCAACTACGTCCAGTCCTTCCACTTTCCTCCCAGCCTTAGACTGCACTGCTCATAAAATTTCAGCAGAGGATCACCCCCGAAATGGGGCTAAAATCCACTTGGGTAAGGAAACCCTAACTAGGGTAAGGTCTCTCAGACAACATAAAACTCAGACTCAGGTACCAACTCAAACTAACATCCTACAATCTCTCATTCCCCACATGCCTGTCCCAACCCAGGAAGTGTGCCCCTTATCTACTCAACAATCCTTCTATTTCCCCATTTCCCTTCTGGGGCTTCAACAACAGGTCAAACATGAAGTCTTAGAGCCCTGTAGCTGTAGCTTGGAACCTTGGGAATCAATTCCCCAACAATACTCTCCCTTGGAGATAATGCTCACAGGCCTGGCAACCCGCTTCTTCAATGTCCTACGGACCTGAAAACCCGCCTCTTCAATCTAGTTCCAATGCTCTCCCTAGTACATGTCCAGGTATGGTAATGGAAACATGAAAGTCCCTCGTGAAAACAATGAGGTGGGGTCTGAATCCCCTCCCCCCTGAGTGGATGAATGAGATGAATTTACAAAAAACTTATGTGCATGTTCCCAACTTGACACTTGTCATGTTGGAAACTACATGGGCCACACATGGGTTCCCTCACATGGTGATACGTTTCTTCATAGGGACTTATGATACAATACATTATCCGCTACTTTAGACTTTAACTTTAGGAATATTGATAAAATATATATTTTTTTTTCTTAAGCCCCCTTAGCTTAGCCCCTTTTTTAGAATTTTAGCCCCCCCTTTCCCATTCTAGTGGAGTTTATCCCCCCATACTATTTTACATGGTTGGTCTGCAACAATGTTGTGTTTTCATTAAAACTGAATGTGATTACATTTACAAAAAATAGGCTCATTGACCTTTCAGCTTCTGGCTCACCAGCCTTAGGCACTCTGGCCTGAAAATACATATATACAAAGACACTCTAACCTCCAAGTATCCTGGATCACCAACCTATATGTATAATTACATTATATTTACAAAGGGGTTTGTCCCAGGGGTATTACATTCCCCTCTCCCTTATTTATGCACCGCCCTTAGTGCATTATATACATATGTACAAAAAAAACTTCACAAATTTTCAAAAAGATGCGGGTATTCTACCCGCATAGCATCCTTATGTTCCTAGGTTGCATCTTCATGACCGTAATAGGTCCATTGGATCGTTACTAGTCCTATTGCTCGATTCTAGAGTAGCTTGACTTTATGATCCAATATGCATATCGGTTGGACTCAAAAGTCTCCTTCTTGTGCCACATGAATCACATTCCAATCAATGAAATGATTAGAATCATGTACATATTTTTTAAGTAAAGACAAATGTAATACATTATGAATGCACATCGATGCAGGTAAGGCAAGCATATATACAATTGGACCAATTCTCTTTAGGATTTCAAACGACCCACAATAACGTGCTGGCAACTTGGAACAATTTACCAACTTTAGGGAACTTCGTTTGGAATTTACTTTCAAGAACACATGGTCACCCACTTTAAACTCTCCGCGAGTTCTACATTTATCTTCATAACTCTTCTGCTTGTCTTGGACAACCTTTAAATTCTATTTTATTTTTACCTTCTGCTCTTCCATTTCCCTGAGTAGTTCTGGTCCAACCACTACTCTATCGGCTGGGTTGTCCCAACTCACTGGTGTGTTTCACTTTCTGCCATAAAGTGCATCAAATGGGATCATATTTAAAGATTCTTGATACCCATTGTTATAAGAAAACTCCACCAAATGCAAATAATCCTCCCATTTGGATGGTTTATCTATCACATACATCCTTATCATATTCTCTATCACCTGATTCACGCTTTTTGTTTTCCCATCTGACTCTGGATGATAAGCAATGATAAAATTCAGATTTGTTCCAAATCCCTTCAATAATCCCTTCCAAAACTTTGATGTATATTTGGGATCTCTATCAGATACAATTGTCTTAGGAACACAATGTAGCTTAGAAATTTCTCTCATACAAATATCAACAATGGTAGCTCCCTTATGAGTGAGCTTCACTGGAATAAAATGGGCAGATTTAGTAAGCTTATCCACCACTACCATGATATAATCATGTTGCTTCTTTGTCATGGGAAGCTTAATGATGAAATCCATTGTTGCAAATTCTAATTTCCACTCAGGAATGGGTAATAGCTATAGAAATCTAGTCGAGTGTCTATGCTCAATCTTGACCTTTTGGCATTCCAAACACCTAGCAATAAAATCAACCACTTCTTTCTTCACACCTAGCCAATAATATTTTCTCTTGACTGTTGTAATAGTCTTCTGGTAACCTAGGTTTCCAACATAAGGAACATTATGCATTTATTTTAATATCATATTTTTCAATTCCTGATAATTTGACACATAAATTCTGTTCCTGTATATGATAATTTCATCCTTTTCCAGCTTATAGTTTTCCATTTTCTGCTGCAAATCACCTTGCTGAAATTTCTCCTTTATCTCCATGTACTATTGATCTTATTTTGCAGCCTCTGTAATTCTATCTTTCAAATCTGTTTGGTAAATTCTAATGGTTGTAGCATGCATCTCATGCACTCTCCTACTGAGTGCATCGACAACCTTGTTCTCCTTACCCTTGATATGCTTTGTATCAAAATCATATCCACTAAGGAATTCCAACCATATGCTCTGTTTGACATTTAAAGTTGGTTTTCCAAATAAATATTTCAGATCACTATGGTCTGTCCTCAACTCAAATATTTTCCCCATGAGGTAGTGCCTCCATATATTCAAGGCATGCACTATGGTTTCCAATTCCAAATCATGAGTAGCATAATGTCTTTCATGCTCCTTTGATTTTCTTGATTTGTAGCACACCACATGTCCATTCTACTTAAGAACTCTACCAAGTCCTTATTTACATGCATATGTGAATACAATGAAGTCTTCAATTGGATCAACAATCCTTAATATTGGAACACTAGTCAACAAACACTTCAAGTGTTGGAAACTTATTTCACAATCTGATGTCCACTCAAACTTCACACCCTTATTTTTCAAGGAAGTGATTAGGGGGGAAATATTTGAGAATCCTTTAATAAATATTTTGTAGTAACCTGGAAGTCCCATGAATGATCTCACACCAGAGACATTCCTTGGTGTTAGCCACCCTTCAATGGATTTTATCTTCTCCGGGTCCACTGTTGTCCCTTCCTCTGAAATAATATGCCCTAAGTAATGTATTTGTCGCTGGTAGAATGAGCACTTGATCAACTTTGCAAACAGTTGATGTTCTCTCAATACTTGTAGCACCATCCTCAAGTGATGCTCATGTTCTTCTTCATATTTTGATTAAATAAGTATGTCATCCAAAAATACAATGACAAAATTATCCAAGTATTCTCTGAAAATACCATTCATTAAACACATGAAGACAACTGATGCATTTGATAACCCAAATTGTACCACTGTGAACTCATAATGGCCATACCTAGTTCATAAGACAATCTTGTTAATGTCTTCATCCTTAGTTATTACCTGGTGATAACCTGACCATAGATCAATCTTAGAGAATACCTTAACATCTTTCAACTGATCAAAGAGATCATCTATCATTGGAAAATGATACTTTTTCTTCACAGTTACCTTGTTCAACAACCTAAAGTCAAGGCAAAGCTTCAAGGTTCCATATTTTTTATTCACAAATAATACTGGGGCACCTCAATGTGACAAACTTGGGCGTATATACCCCTTCTTTAGAAGTTCCTCCAACTGCATTTGCAACTCCTTCAACTCTAGTGTACTCATCCTATAAGGAGTCTTGGATATATGGGTTGCTCGAGACACCAAATTGATGGAGAAATCAGTGTCTCTCTTGGGTGGAAATCCTGATATTTATTTATATACATATTCAAACTCTTTTAGAACTCCATAATCTTCAATATTTGGTACTTTATCCTTAGGTTCCTCCTCCATATGTGCTACAAATACTTGAAATACTTTCTTGAATTTTTTCTTCAGCTGCAAGGATGATAATTCTCTGATGGTTATTGCTCTTGGAATACCCTGGATTTTCCTTAGGTTCCCTTCTTTATCCAAGCATGTAAAATCCTTATTATAACAGTATAGAACAACATGATGTTGGTCCAACCAGTCCATACGGATTATGCAATCATATGAGCCCAAAGGTATTATATTCAAATCTTCCCTTGTGTTTAATCCATTCATGTCCATTGAGTATGCCTTAACCATCTCATTAATATTCTTTTTGGCTTTTGTAGCTAGCTGCACCATATAAGGTTTACCAAGCTTGCTTCTTGAAAAATGAAATATTTCTACCATCTTAGGATCTAGATAACTATGACTAGCTCATGAATCTATAAAAATAACAATGGGTTGGTTGTGGATATTACCTTCCACTTCAATCATATGTGACTGAAACTCAAATTGCTTGTTATCCAGAGTTGTGTATATCATAGGTACATTTCTACCCATGTACTCCACTATTTCAGCTTTCTGTACATTGTGAAAAATCTTCACTTTTTCACCTTTGTGAGGGAAATATCTATACATATGATCATCTCCCCCACAACCCCAACATTGAATAAGTGGTTTCCTTGGTTTTTTCCCCATTGTCTCAGTCATCTTGGGTTCCTTAAGAGCTGACTGTCCTTGAGAATTATTTCGGAAGAATGGTGGCTTTGTCCCCTTCCTCCTCTGTTCCATCTTGCTCTTCTTCTTGTCTTCCCACGCCCTTTGGAAAGTTGGTCTTCCTCTATGATGATCATAAAGGAATTTAGCTCTCCTTATGGTTTCCTCTAGTGTCTTGGGATCATCATACTGTATCTTGTCGCTGATAAATGATGGAAGTCCACTCAGGTACCTTTGAATCTTAACTTGTTCATCCTTGATGAAAGAAACACATTTTAGCAGCTCTAAGAACCTCCTTTCATACTCATCTATGGTTATACTCCCAAGCTTGAGTTCAAAGAATTCTTTCATCTTCTTATCATAGTATCGTTTGGTTAAGTACTTCTTTTGAAAATACCATTTGAATTCTCTCCAAGCAACCTTTTTCTCATCAATGTGTTGCACTTGCACAAACTGATCCCACCACATTTATGCTTTTCCTTTGAGTTGATATATAACAATTCTTCCTTCTGTTCGTGAAGAGTAATTATGCAATTGAAAATAATTTCTCATGCCCAACAACCAGATCTCAGCATACTTATTCTTATTGTGTTCACCATCAAATGTAGCTCATCCACCCCAGACTTCTTCTTATTCTTCCTAACATGGGATGGAATTGAACTACTGTGTGTTCTCCTAGTTGAATGCCTTGGGGAGTGATGGCGATGCCTACCAATACTTCTAATTCTTCTCCTCTCATCATGAGACCAATGACTCCCTGATTTTCTTGAATCCTTCTCCTTATCCATCTTCTTCTCTATTCTTTCCAAGCTTTGCATTAACTTGATGTTAAAGCCTTCTTGTTGTTCCTTAGATTTCATAAGCTTATCATTATCATATTTATAAATTTGGACATCCTTTTGAATTTTTTTTATGGTCTCTATCAAGTTCATGATCTCTTCCTTTCTGTCTTCTCCATTTCCATTGGATTCTATTACTGTAGCATCCACACCCATACTAAATATTCTGCTTTCATCTTCATAATTGTAAGTTCCTTGGGCATCAACCATGTCTTGGTTTACTGATCTTCTTTCTGAATTCTGCTTACATTGAATTATGTTCTTGGTTTTTAGAAATATGTATGCAAAAAGATATGTAAGGCTACACAAATTTAACAAAGCCATCATTTTATACAACATTCTATTCTTTAGAATTTTGTCAGAAATAATTTATTTCTGATTTCTTGTGAATTATTAATATCTTTCTTTTTTCATATTCTTGAGTGAATACATGGAATCCATTGTCCACGAATCCTCATGAATAATTCTCATGTCCCCCTTCAAAATATTTGAGTAGGAAGGCTATAAATGGCATGACAGGGAAGATAATTTCATTAGCTTGAGCATCCTAGCTTCAATGCTCAACCACTGTCTGATTATCTTCGAATTAGATCTTGACCGTTAAAATATTTCACCATGGGTCTAAGGTCTTGATTTATTCCCTTCAAACTTCCACGACCTCCAAAATACACTCTCGCGTTTTGCCACCCTTAACTTGCTCCTAGACTTAGAATCTTTTCTTAAGTTTATCGTGGTTTCATGAGTCTATTTCATTCATGTTATAACTTCCGCCTCCTTCAAAAGGCACCATGGTGTTCCACCATCTCCATTATACACCTTTACTTAGTCATTTTATCTGATATCTCACCGCAGGTTTGTGATCATTTTATTATGTTTCATCACCTCCGCGATGTCCTTCACACCCATAAAGTCTTGACACTTAGTCAAATTTCTAAATTTCACTACCAGATCGGGTGATCCCGTATTTATTTTACTCTTAGAACTCCATCCACCCATCCACCTGAAAAATCCTTAGGACTTATCCGATTCTCCACTTCTTATTGCGAGTTTGCGGGGATACCATACCTCTTTCCATACCCTTGATTCTCTCCGTGCTCTGCGATAGCTTAACACTTAGAAAAATTTCAAGATCTTACCGCGGTTTCATGAGACTGACAATTGGCTTTCCACATGGATCCACATCACCTGCCAACTGCCATCCCACCCAACATGCACCTGCCATTGTGGTCATACACATCTTTCTTCCACCACATCAGCTGACACGTGGTCTCCACGTCATGCTGATGTCATTGTATGGAAAAATACCCAATTTTTTTTGATTTTTCTTACTTCAAAAATCACCCAAATTCAAAATTTCTTTCTCGGATTTCCATTAAAATTTGGAGATTTTAATTCTTGGTTCATTTCTTTCTTTACTCATGAATTCTCCAAGAATTTTCACCGTAGAATTGGGGCCTTTTTCCCATTTTTTATCATGGGCATTCTGCAATTTCTTTTGGGGCCGCTATTAGAGCTTCTAATTAAGCTCGATACAACCAAATTAGGGTATGTACATACAAATTCGACCCCCTACTCTTCAAATTCACCTATTGCACATTGAATTCATCTTGAATTACTCTGTGAAAATTGAGGCTTTTGCCCAATTCCGCCTCAAGTTAGTCATCAGTGCCATGTCTGCTCTATAACTTCAACTTTTGGCTATCTACATGCCCAAATATGATCAATTATAGACTAAATTTGCTTATACTTAATTCCTGGGCTTAGTTCTTCCAAATTATTTGCAAAATTTCTTTAATTTCACTGCAATAATTTTATTGAACAGTTTGTAGACATCTTCTGACATTCTGTCAAACAATTTTCCTGCAAAGTCCGCGTTTTCAGTTTTGTGCTTTGTGAATTAGCGCATATAGGCTCAATGCCGAAATTGGAGCTTTGATACTACATTGTAGCATCCCCAGACTATTGCTGGGAAATGCCACATGAAAATTTCGGAAATATGATACCATTTAAGTAACTGATGTAGTTATGCAAATGCTTAGATTAATGTAGGATAATACTCTAAAATTGCATAAACTCATGTGGAATAATAACCATTTACACATGCAACTTATTTAGGGAAAACCCAAAACGGAAAACTGATAATTAAAACACAACAAATTAAGCAAGATCATAAATGACACTTATCTTTTATAAAAGAACACTGTTAGGATATTTAGACACTTAGGAGTTAGTTAAGATCTACTTGGTCTAATGTGTCGTTAGGTAAAAGCGTGTTTCTTTAGTATGCACTAATATTCATTTGTAATTAGGATATCCGACGGTCACGATATGTTCCTGACAGAGAGTGATCCAACGGTTCATATTCTCCTCAATCTTAACGACTATTGATCCGTGTCTTAACACCCGATTGGTCCATGATCTCTATTTAAAGAGTATGGAGGGCCATTTGTTGATGATTGATTATGATAAAATATCTTGTAAAATCTCTCTGTAATCTTTTTCTTTTGCATTAATAAACTGCTCCAAGTGGCCGCGTTGGTTGGGGTCGTGGATGTTTTCCTATAGGGGTTTTACCACATCAAAACATTGGTGTGTTGATCTTTGATCTAGTTGCGTGAGTGGTTACTGAAGGTGTTCTTCCTCTGTTGGAATACCTCTGTTGTCGAACATGGTATCATAGCCTGTTTGAATACCCACTCCTGTTGTAGATTGAGATCATGAAGCCGAGTTGCCTCATCTCCATTTTCTTCCATTTACGTACATTTTTTTTGCTAGGAGGACTATTTCATTGCGTCCGTAGCACTCATTTCAGTCATGAACACTTTTTCGTTTCACTCGAAAAGGTTTATGTTTTCCCAAGATATGACCTATAAAGCTCGAATACGCTATTTTAAAATTTTTGTAGAGTATTATTTCAGTTTTATATTGTTTGTTTATGGGTTTCTACTATTTTAGATCTACGTATCCTCTTTTCCCTGTGCCTTGTGCGATCTCGATAAATCAGAAAAATATAGGAAAAAGTGCATTTTCTAGGTAAGTTAATTGAGATCTAACCCTTGTTATCATCGATAAGCGAATTTTTTTTTCTTGTATGAAAATAATTTTTTTTTAGCATGCTCTCCAAGGCCATCAACAACAACAACAACACCAATACCCCCAATCCTCCTGCTAAACAACACAATATGTTTTGCTAGCCCACTTGGTTAAATGTTTCCTTATTAAATAAGAGGTCTTGAGTTCAAGTCTCTCTTTTTGTTATTTTTTTTGAAAAAGTTCATGCTCCATTGTAAAGTGTATTTCACTTAAAGTATAAAAGTGAATCACTATAAGTAGCTTTAATATTTTATTTTAGAGTTATTTATTTTGAATCCAACTTTGTTTTATAAAGTAACTTCATTGTAAAAGTGATTCCCAGTTCTTTTTATAAAAGTGGGTCACTTCATAAAACAACTTATTTGTAAAAGTGAGGTTAATTGGAGGGGTATCACCACCACGTGGTTCTTTGGTTACAGTTTATGCCTTTTTTAAAAAATGCATAACTTTCACATCCAAAGTCCGTTTTCAGTGCCGTTTTTTTAAAACTGCCTAAGTTTTCGAGATATTTCCATCTAGATCATCATTTTTAGTTTTTAAATCCATATTATTTGCATATTTAATATGGATTTTTCCAGTAATCTTTTGCTTACTAGCACCAACTACTTGCAATGGAAATTCCATATGGAGGATTTATTAAGAAGTAACGACTTGTACCGAATTACCTTGGGAAAGGTAAACGAACCCACTGATGCTCATAAGAAAGTCAAATGGGATAATAGGAGTGAAAAATCATGTGGATTTATCATAATTTCCATATCTCCTGATTTAAGGTCCCACCTTCAAGAAATTGATGACCTCGATGAAGCTTGGGAAAAACTTGAATCTGTGTTTGGTAAACACAATACTATTCGGGCACATCAATTAGAAAATCAAATATTGAATTTAAGTCCAAATGATTTTTCTTGTATTGAAGACTATCTATCTAAGTTTAAAACACTCATAATTTTATGTCAAGAATGTGAGATAAAGATGGAGGAAGAGCGTTGCATCTATATTATTCTTTCTAAGATAGGTAGTGCATATTTTGTGTTTGTATCTACATTTTATGCCATGAGAGAGGCTCTAGGGAAAACTTATAAAAAACCCACTCTTGATTCCTTTTGTGATGCTTTGATTAGAGAGAAAGATAAGCTTGTACAACTTGGAGTGATCAACACTGTAGGTATCTCCAACAAAGCCTTAGTTTCCTAGCAGAATGATAAACCAAAGAATCCCAAGAAGCAACATCCTCTCCACGACAATAAGAAACATAAGGGTCCCAAAACCACTTAGACAACTTCAACTCCTAATGGTGACAAAGGAGAAAAATCTAAAAGTAAGAAGATTGACAAACATTGCAACTTTTGTAATAAAGATGGCCATGACGAGTCCAAATGTTTCAAGAAGATGGAAGCTTTAGAAGCAACGATGAAGAAGCACAACATCAATATTGATTCTACTTTTTCTTCTTCTTCTTCTCATGGAAATGCACTTTCTGCTTCTGGTTTCTCCTTCAATGCAACTTATACTTATTTTGATGAGTGTATTATTGATTCTGGAGCATCTTATCACATGGCTAAGGATAAAGACACATTTTCTACTCTAAATGAATGTAACACCAAGAAAATATTTGTTGGTGATGATATATCTCTTAGTGTTGTAGGATCTGGAACAATTCAACTAGATAATGTTTATTTCAATGATGCATTATGTGTTCCAAATATTTCTTGTAACCTTCTATCAGTATATCAAATCACTCATTCAAGTGAAGGTAAAAACATAGAGTTTTCACCTCACCAATTTTTAATCAAGGATCTAAAATATCCTAAGCATGTTCTTGCAACTGGAATTGCTGATGATATTACATGGTTGTACAAGTTTGACAACTTTGGGTCATCATATTTTCCATTAGTTTTTGTTGCTCATAGCGATGACTTGAGCAAACTTTGGCACGAGCGTTTTTTTCATCTAAACTATCTCTCATTACAAAAAATATGTAATCAACAAATGGTGACATGTATTCCCCTTGTTTCATGCAGAGATGGTGTTTGTGCCGGTTGTGTTCTCGACAAACATCATTGGGACAATTTTGATAAATGTGCCTCTTGGCACACCTCAGGCCCTTTGCAACTTGTTCATAGTGACTTGTGTGGTCCACTTTCTTCTCCTTCATTTTCTGGGTGCAAGTTTTTCTTAACTTTCATTGCTGACTTTTCCATATGTACTTGGGTTTACTTCTTAAAACTTAAGAGCACATTTTTCGACAAGTTTCTATCCTACAAGGCCCTTGTAAAAAAGTAATATGGATATTAAATTCAAAGGTTAAGAACATATAATGGAGGTGAATATGTGAACAATAATTTTACAAGTTACTGTACTACATAAGGAATCCAAATGCAACACACTGTTCCATATACACCACCACAAAATGGTGTTGCTAAGAGAAAGAATCACACATTAAAATAATGGCAAATTGTATGATCCAACCTAAGGGATTAAGTCAAAAGTATTGGGATAAAGCGTAACATCCCACTCTACTGAACACACTATTAGTGACTTATTCTTGGAGGACACTTGCTTGCAAGTGATCCGGGTATGGTACTATGTGATTCATTCAGATTATGAGTTATATATGATGATGTTGAGGTGTTATGGATTATGGATTATTGATTATATTGATGTATATAATATACCGACAGATGATTTTGATGAGTCATCCTGAGTGTGAAGGACACATGACATGTAAAGGATGATGATGGCATTGATGTATTCTCTTGGAATCCGGATTGAGTTAGGGAGTGGATTGTATTTATTAGTATTTCATTTTATGCACATGTGTTGTATGATTGATTATAGTATGATTTATGTATATGGAATTATCGACAATGTTTTTGTCAGTGGACTCAGGCTTGATGATGCTTGCTAATTCGACTCACATAAGGAGTAAAGGGGACATGCACAGAAATCGAGAATTTGAGGGAGAGGTGTGACAACATCCCTGTCACACCCTACTAGCACTCCCACCGTGGTCTGAACGGTAGGTTAACAATTACCTAGTTTGAAAGGTCCACAATGCTGTGAGGGAGGACTACGACAGTCGCTCATGAAGAGTTATAAGGAACACACAATAAGGCATAGTCCTTATTACTTAGAAGCCCTTACTCTCTCACAAGGTCGACTGAGTGGAGTGTTGGCTCCAAGGGTCAGAAAAATTCCAAAACAAGTCTAAGGTGAGTGGCACCCTTGGAGTACGAAGGTGCGTCTTGAAGGGCACGTCGCGTAATTTAAAACTTGAAGTCAATAAATCTAGGTGGCCTAGAAAAAATTGAAATAATTATACCTTGTTGTATTAACTAATTAATTAAACAATAGATTATTAATTGAAAAGTCTAACAAGAGTCAAAGACTAAGTCTAAGAATTGGCCTAAGTCTAAGTTTGATTTAGGAACTATCTAAAATATTAAAATTGGGATAAATATAATACTAGGAAAAGGTGGTAAAAATCTAAAGATTGGATGAAATGCACATGTGTGCATGAATTTAATAAAATTGAATTTTTAAATAGAAATAAATAATAACTTGAGAGGTTGGGTGTACATAGAATATAATCTAGAGTCAAACTACACTAGTCTAACTAGATGAAGACTCCTAATCCAACTCCAACTAAGATATAGTTAGGAGACACTTCTTAAATGAGAATATGGGGAACAAAAGGACACATAGGAGTGAAAATAGAAACACATTGAGGAATGTGAGGGAATTTGGCCTTTTTAAATAGAATAAAATTGGTAAATACTAGTGTAACTTGGGGAGAATATGACAAGTCTGTGAGTGAATAATCCAAATTAAAATGAACTAAAAAGTTAATTATCTGTGCATGAGGACATGTGTCAGGGAATTTTTTTATATACAAACAAATAAGGTAGAAGGGAAAGGGATCTGATTTTCTTAGCATTGTTATGCTGCCAAATTTTTATTGGACTGTGTTTTACTTGTGAGAGTTGGGATACCAGGCTTGTAAAAAGAGTGGAAGCTCTTTCTTGCGGGGGCAAGTCTTTGAACTATTTTTGTTGGTTTCTTGTGTGTGGCCCCTTTGCGTCTCAAGGGGATAAGGGGGAAGAAGAGTACCCCTAGCATTGGCTGGGAGCTACTAGTAAAGTCTCTGTGATTAACAAGGGAAATAAAGGAAGGAGTGCAAGACTTTGAAGGACATCTTCATTACATGACTTTCATTGGTCACAGTATTTTTATATTATGAAATTATTTGTAGCACTAGTGTAGTAGTATGTTAGAATTATAGGGTCACTGTAGAATCACTGGAAAGATTGAATGCCAAATTTTTACAATTTCTATAAAGAATATTAGCTCAGAGTTTATATTTTTAAATTACAGTTGTTGCCGCGAATAATATTTACAGTTTTTATATTTAAATTTTGTTGTAATTCCAGACGTTTTCCACTCTCTAAATTGGGGTGACTTGATCCTCATTGTGAAATTTGAATTTATATTATGAATGGAATATATTCTAAACTTTGTATTTGATCTATATTTAAAGTTTGAATGATCATAGGTTTTAGTTGAGATTATTTTAGAAATTTAACAATGCATTGTTCGCTGGTAAACTAAGGAGTTAATTCCGAAATTATATCATGAGTTTCTTTGTTTAATTTCATTTAAATCCAAATCAATTCATATGATGGGACATCTGTCGAACTTCATTCTAGATATGAAACTTTGTATCATTTTCCTCTTAATGCTTATGTCAATTACATTTCGTTGTAGTATGGACCTCTATTGAATTTCGTCAAATCCAATTTTATATTGTGTTTTTCTCTATCGAAGTTGTTGATAAATCTGAAATATATGTAGTATGGACGCCTATGTTTATTTGCAGTTTGAATCCAATTTTTTTTGGGATCATGGGAAGCCTATTAAAATTTTCTGGTGTTTGAATTTTTTAACCTGTAGTGCATTATCCCTTTTTCCTTGACAATTCATGCATGTGACCACGGGATAGAACCTAGCACTGGCCAAATGGGCGCTATTTGGAGCTTCAAGACTCTGGTGCTCCGAAGGTTTTCAACGTCAACACTCCTTTTCACCCAAAGTGTTATCGACCGAATTCGATCTGAAGCAAGGTTGACTAGTAGTTGTAGGTTAACCCTATATTTCCACTTTCCTTGTAAACTTTTATGAATTTAATCTAATGTCTGGTGAATATTCTCCTCAAGCGAGAATCTACGGTGGAGATTTACTCTGCATCTCTGGGCTTCGGGGTTTTTCTTCGCTTTCACAACTTTAGACTGTTTCATCCAGATCACCAAACTGTCGAAGGGCTCGAAGATCTAATAGTTTACACCCCTCCTTAGATCAATGATTATCGTCCACTCCGGAATTCGGAACTCGGAGAGTTCGTCACCCTTCTACAACAACTAATTTTTTCCTCCTGAGTGCTAAACTACCGAACCTCTGAAGGATGAAGGCTTGAAAATCTAATGGTTCTCGATCGATCGCTAGATATATGGTTTCCCTTCACTCTGGGACTACAAAACTCGTGGTTTTCTTAATCCTTAGCATATACCTTTTAAACCAGCTGGAGTGCTAAATCCTGAATAAATTAGTGATCTATGACTCGTGTTCTTCCATCAAATGATGGTCAATATTTACTCCGGACTTCAAGACTTTGAGAATTCCTTAATTTTTAACATCATGACGCTAATTTCCCCGGAGTAGCGAATTACTAAACCTTCGAAGAGGGAAGGATTAGAAATATAACGGTCCTTGATTTATCGCTAGATATACAATTGAACTTTACTCTGGGGCTTTAGAGCTTCAGAGTTTCTTAGCTCTTAGACATTTATAAGTCAACCTTACCGAATCGCGAAACTCTTGCAGATCCAATGGCTAGAATTCACTCGCCGATGTACAATGTAGTTTCACTTTTCCACTTTGGGCTTCGGGGATCACTTAATAAATAACTCAGATCTGTCGAAGTAATGAAGCCCGAAGGTGGTAGGGTTTAACGAGTGCACTACTCCTGTTTGATCAGACGGTTGCGGGGATTTTGAGTCCTCACGATGAGATCTTGTCCTCTAATTCCTTCAAATGGATTTCAAATTCTTGATTTCCTCACTTGAACTCTGCACACGCTTTGTGTCCTGAGATCTGGATTCTAATTGTTGTGTGTGCGCTTGCGCCTCCCCTGTGTAAGTTTTCACTATCTCTCTTGAGCTTCGTTCTTCCGAAAAGTAAGGCGTTTTCCTGCCTTGAGTGGTCTCTGTGCACCGAGCATTGTTTCTTCTGAACTTGGGCCTTCAAGGGGCCCGACTACACACTTATGAAGTTTTCCCTATAAGTGTTTGCATAGTGACACCCAGAAGAGAAACTTCATGTTTCTTACATAACTTTTTAACTCATTCTCAGAACAAAATTTCACTCAATTTCATATTTTATTCATCACAATATCAGTTAATTCATAAAGTACAGAGTAATCTTACGGTTTCCTCTATGTGTTGAGATTTTTTTTTTTCTTTTCTTTTCCTCTTTCAAATTGTTATGTAGATCAGATATTTATCTACTTGGTTGTAACCTGTAGGTTTTCCACACTTATTCTAGGTAAACATAAGTAAAATTGAAACTGTTATAAATGATAGATTGTCTATTTAAGGATCTTTGGTTTTTCTTGTTAAGTTTCTGTCACGATACTATTGAAAATTATTCCTAACCTTTAATTTAGTAAGATGAATAATTATTGTAATAGTATATATTGTGTTATGAAGTGATGAACGAGATACCAAATTCTATGTATTATTTTTGAAGAATTTGTAGTAAGGAGTGCTAAGAATTATAGTTGAACTTAAAAATAGATTAAAGTTATGGTAATTAGATACTTCCTTCTTCCTCAGAACAATCGACAGTTTTGAGACCTTAAATGGTCAAAATCAATCAGATGAATTCTAGACTCGAGCATTGATTATGTGTCTTGGAGGTCCTAACCTTGGAGGATAGGTTGGGTGGATATGTGATGTTATGTGATATGGAAGATCCTTAATACCTTGAAGTTGTATCTAAATCTAGATGTGCAATGAGATGAATGAAATATAATGCGTATTACTAAAGTATGTTAATATCGTGTTTCACTTGTCCTAATGATGTTCAAAAAACAATATCTCTTACTGTTTCTCAATTACTTTTATGACGTAACATAGGGGATGTTACATATGGTATCAGAGCGGGTTCAACCCTGCGACATTGGACCGTTACGCCATCCACTGTGTTAAAATAAATGATTGAATTAGACTGCTAATAAAGATATGAAATTGTTCTTGCAGGTAATCATGGTTAGAGGATGCAAGGAAATTAGATGACGTGGTGCTAAAGATAGAAGAATGACACCTTTGATAGTACCCATGCTAGAAGGGTCTAACCCCTAGGGAGATGAGAAGAATACTTAGCTAGAACAGGTTGCTGTGAGAGATGTGGTAGGTTTGATGAGATCCTTCCAGAAGATGTCCGAGGCATTGATTAATTGCCTAGATCGATATGAGGGCATAATGTCTATACCTAATGAGGGTTCACAACATGCTCTGTCTGGTAGTGGTATTATACACAAAGAACTCGA
Organism: Picea sitchensis; assembly: GCA_010110895.2. Lineage (NCBI taxonomy): Eukaryota > Viridiplantae > Streptophyta > Pinopsida > Pinales > Pinaceae > Picea > Picea sitchensis. The sequence continues at coordinate 703 of SNQJ01S0003441.1, read as the reverse complement.
GAAGGTGAATTTTCCCGAGTTCATGGGTGCCACAGACGACTTAGCCGCCAAGGCATGGTTGGAGAATATGGCAATGTGATTTGCACTTCGTGATTACACCGCCAACATGAAAGTACGCATGGCAGTATTTCAGCTAAAGGGGAGTGCTCTTCTATGGTCGAAGACACTCCTGCCTCAACTAAACATGGTCGTCGAAGACATGTCATGGGATATGTTCGAGGAATGGTTCCGAGAGAGGTACTTGTCTAAGGAATTCATTGAGCGTCAGCTTAATGAGTTCAACACCCTACGATAGGGTAGTCATACGATGCCAGAGTATGAGGCCATATTCATGGAGTTACTTAGGTATGCTCCACATCTAAACATGAATAAGTTAAAGGTCAACAAGTTTGTGTTTTAACTTAATGTTAAGAACCAAATATCAATATAGCATAGAAAAACCTCAGAAAAATTACTCAATGCCTTGCAAAAGAGATAATTTCAGATAATAAGCCTCTTCGAGGGGGCAACCTCCTTTTACCCCACTTCAATGTTCAAGTACAAGATGATTCAAAATGAAAATGTCTCCTTGGTATATATAGGAGACTAGGAGGTATAGTTACAACTAATGGCCTAAAGCCGACATAAATAAAATAACATTACTAATATAATATGCCCCAATTAAGGGGTAATGAGCCAATATTAGGGCTTAACATGCCCCTCC
>SNQJ01S0003440.1:649406-659691 GCA_010110895.2 Picea sitchensis | reverse complement strand
TGTGCATTTTCCTTCATGTCCAAATACCTTTATCAATCTTGCGGTCCAAAACCCATGACTAGGGTTGACATCAATGACAACAATCAATCTTCCAACACATTTAACACTGGTGATGAGGAGGTTGCAGCAAGAGAAGTTGTTGATTAATTTTAAAATATCCTCTTTCATGAAGACATAACTCATATATTTGTGTCTTGTGATTTCTTCAAACGAATTGAAGATGGATCCTAAAAAGGTGAGAGAAATCAAAGAATGGTCGTCACCGAAGAATATCTTTGAGGTAAGAATATATTTGAGGATTAGTGCTCAAATGATGGATACGGTGAAGAAAAGACAAAAGACTTTCAAATGGATAGAAGAGGCTGAAAGGAGATTCAATATATTGAAGGAGAGAATAACTGAACAACCAATTTTGGTCCTATTGGATTTTGGAAAGACATTTCAAATGAGATGCGATGCGAGTGGAGTTGCAATTGGAGCGGTCTTAAGCCAAGATAATAGAACTGATGCATATTTCAGTGAGAATATGAATGAATCTAAAAAGAAGTACTCCAGAAACGACAAAGAGTTCTATTCCATAAGTCAAGCCTTGAAGAAATGGAGGCAATATCTCATACCAAAGGAGTTTTTTTTGTATAGTGATAATCACCCTTTGCAATTCATAACCAGACAAGAGAAGTTAAACCAGAGACCTGCTCAGTGGATAAAGTTTATGCAAAATTCCACTTTTGTCATTAAACATATTTCTGGAAATTCTAACAAGGTTGTTGATGCATTGAGCAGGAGAATTTTGATTCTACAGTAATTTCAATTCAAGACCTTGGGGTTTGACCACCTTAAGGAAATGTACCACAATGATCCAGATTTTGGAGAGGCATATGAAGCATGTGTGAATCCTATGATCAGAGATAGAATCCAGTGGGTCGAATATATGATTCAGGATGGGTTTTTGTTCAAAGGATGCTAGTTGTGCATACCAAGATGCTCAATGAGGGAGAATATGCTGAAGGAAAATCATAGTGGAGGTCTTGCCATACATTTAGGCCATGAAAAAACATTTTCCCAATTAAACGGTTCATATTATTGGCTAGGTATGAGAGAAGAGGTGCAGAAATTTGTGAACAATTGTAAGATTTGTGAGTATGCGAAGGGGAACAAGAAGAAAACTGGATTGTATCAACCATTTCCCATTCCAGAGAGGCCTTGGGATGCAATAAGCATGGATTTTGTGTTGGGATTGTCGAGGACGCGGAGAGGAAGTGATTCAATATTTATAGTGGTGGAAAAATTTTCGAAGATGGCACACTTTATCCCATGCCAAAAGACCATCGATGCAACGCATGTTGCAAATTTGTTTTTCAAAGAGGTTGTGAGACTCCATGGATTTCCTAGGATTATAGTTTCATACAGGGATACCAAATTCATTGGTCATTTATGGAGGACGTTGTGGAAAAAGTTGGGGACCAAACTACCTTTTAGTTATACATATCATCCACAAATGGATGGACATAACGAAGTGGTGAATAGAAGCTTAGGATATTTGTTGAGGAGTTTGGTCACTGAACATCATAGTTAGTGGGATCAAATTCTAGCTCAAGCCGAGTTTGCATATAATGACTCAGTGAACAGAAGCACTAGGAAAATTCCATTGCAAATCGTGTATGGAATGAATGTGAGAGGAGTATCGGAGTTAATTGATCTAAATTAGGGTTAATTTAGGAGCACTAGAGCTAAAGACTTTTCTATAGAGATGCATGAACTTCACAATCAGGTCAAGGAGCAGTTGAAGAAGAGAAGCAACAAATACAAACACAGGGTTGATCAACACAGGAGGAATCTTGAATTTGAATTCAGAGACCAAGTTCTAGCACATCTAAGAAAGGAAAGATTTTCGAGGGGAACATACAGTAAGTTAAAGCTAAAAATAATAGGGCCATGAAAAATCCTAAGGAGGTTTGGCAAAAATTCTTATGAATTAGAGTTACTAGAAGATGTGGGTATATTGCCCATATTCAACATTGCATACCTATATCCTTACATTGAGGATGGATCCAAAATATCTGAAGATCAAAGGACGATCAAATGGGAGAAACAAATGCTTATAGTAGAGAAGCCGCAGATGGGAAAGATCATAGATCAACGAATTGGTAAGAAGACCATAAGGAAAACATATTTTGAATACTTTGTGAAGTGGAAAGGATGACCAGTAGAAGATGCCAGTTGGGTTGGTGAAGCGAATATCCAGAAGCATGAAAGATCAGTGCAGGAGCTCATGGACAAGAGTCCATGAATTTTTCAGCCAAGGTAGTATGATGCAGGAGTATCGCCAACAAAGCACAAGCGGAACACAGGTGGGCGCACTAGTGCATATTTTGAAATGTTTTGAATTTCAAATATCAGTGTATTAATGTAATATCTGACAAAAATTTTTGAGTCATGAATATATTTAATGATCATATGTTGAGTCATCACATAGGATCGATGGGGAATGTATTTTGTTTTATGAGACAGATCACAGTACATATCTGGAGCTTGCACTCTTATTTGTCTCACTTGATATTGATTGTAATAAATTTTAAGTAGTTGATAGCATTTAATTCAGATAGGATAACATAGAGTAGTTGGAGGGAAGAAATAAAAAAAGAGTCCCTTTTCATAAAGCTTTGTAATATTGTGGAGTAGAGGTTGTTTTCATTGGTTTTTTTTGTTGAGAGGAGAGAACCGAGCAATAGTTGAATCTATTTGGTATATGTTAAGGACTAGTGAATAACAATGTATGTATGTATATAGGTTTCAGTTCAATGAATATAGCAGAGGAATATTGTTCCAAATGTGTGTTGTTGTGTGTCTGAATAAGTGATAGGTTTTATGTCTATTTTCAATTCCCTGTTATTTTTCTGTACTTTTATCCATGAATGCATTTTCCTTGTTGAATGTATGAGTTACTGTGAAGAGATAACAAGTTTCAACTATTTCTCTTTATTAAGCGAGTGCAAGGTGGTGCATAGTGTCCGCAAGGAGTGTGTGACCGAGTCTGTTTCGACTCAAAGCTTAGAAGTGATTACGAGAACTTGTATGTGTGCAAGGAGTGCCTAGACGTCCGCAAGGAGTGAGTGACATGGTTTTCATACCTAAATATTAGGAGGAATAATGTGATTTCAGTCATGGGAGAAAAATTTCAAAGAGTGCCAAAATCATCCACAGAGGAGTCGACTGTAGAAGATGATTTGTTTCAGGGTGTTCACAGATCGAGGTTTCGACTAAGTGTCGAAGGAAGTGTCCAAAGGATGTCAAGTAAGTTAAGATCAAGAGGGAGAGTAATGGAAATCTCAAAGGAAAGAAGTCCCTGAAGTCTTCACTAAGATTAGTGGACAAGATTCATTCTAAGAGGAGATGAATGGTTCCATACCATTAGATCTGGAAGAACTATGAGGAGGATAGTCGTGAAGTGTTTCGATACTTCAGAGTTTGGAAATTTTGAATACTTGATGAAAGTAGAGTCGTGAAGTCTGAAATTGTGAAAGAATCTCAACCATTGATTGTGAGAGGAACACGTGGCAACAAATCAAGGAATTAATAAATTTGAAAGTTGTGGGTGGAAGGCCTAAGATTTTCGCGAGGTTGCAAAATCCAAACCAAAAATGGGGCTGAAAAATATAAGGATACACATGGTGGGAGTTCGGAACTCGGAGAAGAGCGCTTTAGGAAAAGATGATGGAAGGATTCAGGATATCCTCGAAGTCTGAATCGCGAAGAGATTGACCCACGGTCACAGCCATGGTCATTTGCGAAAGAGACCTGTGTGTGTGGGTAGAGTGGTTTTGGGTGCCCGCAGGGACCCAAGGAGTCTCTCTAACTCAGTATCTCACATGATCCAAGACCGAGAGGTTGAGTAGCCCTTTGGAGGGAAAGGGGTTTGTGTCACATGTAAAATATCATTATGGAAGAGTTAGGCCTCTATTGTACAAATGAAAGTGTAAGAGGAATTCTCTACTATAATAATCAACAATAATCCATGATTAGTGAGATAAAATATGTAACCTTATTACTTTGAGCACACCCAGAAATACGCACCACCCTTAACACTGAAGTCATTGATATGCCTGTCAACAATTTCTCAATTATTTTATGGAGAGACTTGAAAGCCTTAACGGATGGTGACTTGCATTTAGATGGGTCATATTTGTCTATTCCTAAGGATACAAAGAGCACTATTTTTCGAAGAAAATATCATATATCACCTTACATTGAGAAAGTTTCGCAATTAAATGTCAATTATGTTGAGGAAAGCCTAGGTGTTTACTTTATTTTCACAAAAGAAGATGATGTGCCATGCGAACGGTTTGACTATGATGACGGATTGTGGCATATGAACTCTGATGGTGCATGTTCTAATTAAGGAAATGGAGTTGGTATTATCTTTTACTCACCTGTAGGAAAACTCTATAACTTATCCTTCGGGTTATAATTTGCTTGCACCAACAACGTTTTTGTGTTTGAATCCCTATTGTTAGGTATAAAAAATTCTTATAATATGGGTTGTGTTCATATTACGGTGTTTTTTGATTCTGAGCTTATAGTTAATCTTGTTAGAAAACTCTATAACCCCAATAATAAGTTGATGAAAAGATACACTCAAGTCGTTTGGGTGTTGGTTTCAAATATAGTGTTTTTCAACATCACTCACATTAAAAGGGAGTTTAACACCATGACTGAAATGTTGGTTGTTTTTGTTGCCTCTCCTACTCGACATCTTTTACCACAGTGAGATGATTTCACTTTTATGTCTCTATATCGTCCACATAGACCTAACAATGTTGAATCATGGAAGGTTTTCAAAATTGATGAGGATGTATATGCTTTCTTACAAAGTGAACTTCTTAAGACTAAGGAAGTAATTTCTATTGAAGATGATAAGTTTCCAAAAGGATTGAATCCTCTTCAAAGTTCATTTTCAATGAATGATGTTGGTAAAAATGAAAATATTGTAGAAGAGGAGTCAAAGAGGAAAGTTGGAGACATTGTCTCTATGGACATTGGAGCCTCAGATGATGCCAAGATTACTAAAATAGGAGCCCATTGTTCACACGAGGAAAAGGAAATATTCATGGATTTATTCCATGAATTCAAGGACATCTTTTCTTGGTCATATGAGGACCTTAATCATTTTTATCCCAACATAATCCAACACACAATTCTTATTAAGGAAGGGGAGAAGCCAGTAAGGCAAAGACAAAGGCCTATAAACCCTGCCCTCGAAGCTACTATTAGGAAGGAAGTAAAAAATTTACTAAAAGCTCAAATCATCTTTTTGATAAAATATTTTGAATGGGTCTCAAAAGTAGTTCCTATACGAAAGAAAACTGGTCAAATCGGGTTATTTATTGACTTTTGTGCTTTAAATAGAGCTAGTGTTAAAGATATCATTCTTCTTCCTAACATGGAGATGACCCTACAACAGGTAGTCGGGTCTCAAATAGTGTCTGTACTTGACATTTTTTCTAGATACAATCAAATTAGATTCAAGAGGGATGATAAGTACAAAACCACATTCACCATGAGATGGGGAAAATTTTCCTACAAATGCATGCCTTTTGTCCTATCTAACACAGGTGCCACATTCTAGAGAGATATGAAAATATATTTTGATGATTTGATCGGTAAAATAATTCAAGTTTATCTTCAAGACTTAACTGTTTATTCCAAGAACTGGTCAGATCATTTTGTTAATCTTAGGAAAGTCTTTCTGTGTTGCAAAAAAATCAGTATGTCATTGAATCCTTTTAAGTCTATTTTAAGAGTTACTCAAGGAAAAATCCTTGGTCATATTTTTTTTGAATGCGATATTAGTATTGACCCTGAGAGTCTTGTTGTGATTATAAACCTCCCTTCTCCTACCTCTAAACAAGGAGTTCAATCTTTCATGGGAACTATTAACTTTGTTAGTAGTTTTTTTCTTGACTTCATCGTGATGGTTAAACCTAATCATAATTTTTTGAAGCAGGACAAAACCTTCTCTTTGACTGATGAGATAGAAAAGGCATTTATAGGAATCAAGAAAGAAATCAGCTCTGCACCAGTCTTAGACAAGCTTGATTTTAATAAAGACTTCATCATCTATAAAATTTCCACATAATATGCAATATCTTCAATCCTTCTAAAATATGATGACCAAACTCAAGAAATTCCTATAGCCTATATGAGTCAAAGTTTGTCAGATGATGAGATGAAATATACTTTGATCGAAAAACACACTTTCGCCTTGGTAAAATCTATAGGAAACTTCGGGCATTTTATTTTGGTAAAGAAAACATTGGTAAGAGTCACTTTTCCTGTAGTCAAGTCTTTTCTTACGCAAACTCATCTCCCGAGAAAACTTGCACATTCTCTTGCCAAAATTCAAGAACAAAATTTAATGATTACTGCAACCAAGACAATTAAGGGATGTGATCTATCTCTTCACTTGGATAAAAATCATGAAGAAAGTGATTCTCTTGAGGAAGATGAGAATGCTTTGTCAGCATTGTTTTACTTATAAACTCTTTATATAGATATTTTTGACCATCCTTGGTACAAGGATATCCTTTATTATCTCTTACATCAGAATTGTCCAGATCATTTAGATTCACATTAGCATAGAAGAGTGCACTTGATAGCCCCAAAGTTCCTCATCTTGGGAAATATTCTTTTTCACAGATCTATTGATGAGTTGTTGTTAAGATGTATAAATGATAAAGTAAACCAAAATGTTTTGAATGAATTGCATGGATAAATAGATTCTAACCTCCATATTGGTGTCCATTTCACAATGAAAGATGCATCTTTCAATATCAGCAGGTCTAGTTATTTTTGGCCCTTGATGTTTCAATATTTTTTCAAGTTTGTTGAGGCTTGTGAAAAATGTTGATCCAAATTTATGAGAAGAATGAAAGAAATAACATGTTGAATACAATAACATGAATATATAGAGAACAACAATAGATATCCAGTGAACAATAACTTCCATTGAATAAATAAAATAGGTTGAAACTTTAAAACCGTAGAACTCGAAACAACTTGCTCGAATAGTGGTATTTATGTATGAGAAGAGTTGTGGATTTCTATGTGCATCTGTATGGAAGAATGATTAAAATGAAGCTCCAAAGGAATTTTTAACATTACTCATGAATTCCAAAACCCTATACATCCAAAAACCTAACCCTAGGAGATGAGACACCAAACGTTATGTGGGCACCGATGGGTAAGATGGTACATCAACTTCCCGGGGTCATAACTTTTTCATAATACTTTTGTTTTAGGTTATTGATAGCCTGCTAGAAAGGTGTTTTTGATAACTACACATTATGCAATCAAACTCTGACTCTATCTACATTTTCATTATGACAAGCCAAAAAAACGCTACTTAGGGCCCCAAAATGACCCTGGAAGTACAGAAAGATGTGTTGACATGAGAACTTCAAGAATAATCTAGTTGGATTAGGTGGGTATCCACCAATATCCACCTTGAATCTGCGTAGGGCTTCAGATATCCCCAAAAGTGTAAAACCCATAATTAAAAGAATTACATAAAAACATGTCGAACTGAATTTTTTCAAGAGGATCCAGTTGGAATAGGTGGGTGGCCACCAATATCCACCTAGATTAGTCCTACCCCCTTATGAAGAAATGTTCTATTGCGTTGATTTCCCGCATCAGGTGACAAAAATTCTGTTGAATTTGGCCTCAGATGAGCCAATTTACTCGGTGTAGGAGTTGTCCTGCCTTGACAACCCGATAAAGATCCATCCTCTCCTCGCGAGTTCCCTTGACCTGTGTGTCCACCATCTGATCATTGGATTCCTATTCCATGCAGTCAAGGTTGAGATTTGTTGATTTCAACTGTTATGCAATCTCTGAGGTGTCCAATAATGGTGGAAAATATGACCGAAGGAGGTCCACCTTGAATACTCGATGCAAGCCAAGGAAGGGTGGAATGTTGAGCTCAAAAGAATTGCTACCCACAACCTTAGTGGTAATGTAAGGCCCATAAAGAAGTGGGTGGAGCTTCTTATGGGGTCCGTTAAGGTTCTCTTTCTGCAAATGTAACTAGACCTTGTCTCCCACCTGAAACTGGTGTGGTACCTAGTGTTGATTATGGCGTTGCTTATACTTAGAATTGGATTTCTAAAAAAAACTCCTGGACCTATTGGAGGATGTGTTGAATACTCTCAATGAATCTAGTGTATTTTTTTGCCTTATACTTAACATGGGAATATTATTCTTGTGTGGTTGCAAGAGGTAGTGCAACATCAATGGAACCCAATTTTTGGAATACCAGCCCTACCTGAAATGGGATATGGTTCGTGGTGCTATGGAGAGATATGTTGTAGCTATGTTGAACATAGGGAAGAATGTCATCCCATGTATGTGAATTCTTAGAGGTGTACATGTGTAGGATGTGCACAATCATCTAATTTATGACCTCTGTCTAGCCATCAGTTTGGGGGTGAAAAGCAGTGGATCTAGTGAGCTTGGTGTCCAGCAGTGACTAGAGACTTGACCAAAATGTGTTGAGGAACCTGATGTACTAATCTAAGGTGATGGTTTGCGGTATCCAAAAATGGATCCACACCCATTCGAAGAATATGTTGGGAGTATATGTCATTGTGATGCTCTTCTTTCAGGATGTGATAATGGGCATCTTTGAAAACCAATCAACCACCACAAATACACAATCATTGCCATTCTTGGAGGATAGAATGCCAGACATGTAATCCATCAAGATGGATTCCCAAGGCCTCTTGGGAGTAGGAAGAGGGGTGTATAAGACTTTCTTCTTGATGGTTGGCTTGGCAATGTCACAACTAGTGAAAGATATGATATACTTGTTGACATCTTGTCGAATGTTTGGCCAATAATATGTTTCTGTAGAATAGCCACAGTGTTATCCATGCCAAAATTCCCTACCATCCGACTGTAGTGATGCTCCCAAATCATCTTTGCATGCTCACTTGTCAGAACATAGAGTTGGCCCATATGTCATAATAGTCCATCATGTATGTGAAAATTGGTGACATTCACTCTTGTACCCAACAATTGATGGGTGGTGGGGAAGTCAGTGTCAAGTTGATAAAGTTGGGGACACTCAGATGCCGCATGCCCACAAGAATGGAACACTGTGGTGAGGGAAACAATGGGAGGCCGACTGAGGCAGTCAACAACATGATTTGTGTTCCCTATTTTATATTTGATGTTGAGATAGAACTGTTGTAGGTATGTGGACCACTTCTGATGGCGATCATTATGCAACTTCCCCTATGTTTATATGAATTGCATAGGATTTTGTTCAATGTGGATGATTGTCTCCTTTCCCATAATGTAATTACTAATGTTTCCATTGACAACAGACATGCACGATGGAATACATTTGTTTTTAATAGGTGGGGTATTTCCGGATAGTATTTGAGAGTGTCTCACTATGGTATGCTACTGTATGACCATGCTGAGTGATAACTAGGAAGACAACATGCTCGAAGGCATCAATCTCAATATTGAATGCTTGTTGAAGATCAAGTAATGAGAGTATTGACGTTGAGCACAAGCGATGCTTCTTATCATCAAATGCTTGTTGTTGTTCCTGTCCCCATGCAAAATTTTCCTTGTCACCACCCTTGGTTACTTGGCTGAGGGCCCATGCAATATGGTAGAATCCCAACACGAACCTTCGGTAGAAGTTGGCATGTCCCAAGAAGCTATGAAGCTCAGTTAGTGTGGTCAGGGTTGGACAATTATGAATGACTTAGATCTTCGCTGGATCCACATGTACCCCATGCTCGTAAAAAATGTAGCCCAAGTATTGGACCATGTTCATGCCAAAGGAGCATTTTTCCAAGTTGGCATATAGCTTGTGCTACCGCGGAGTGCCTAAAAAATTCTGAATATGATGCATGTGATCCTCCCAAGTTTTGTTGAATATGAGAATGTATTCTAGATATACCACCAAAAAATAGTTGGTGAAGAGTCTCAATACATCATTGATCAATCTCATGAAATTTGTCGGTGCATTTGTTAAGCCAAAGGGCATGACCAACCATTCAAAGAGACCTTATTTAGATTTGAAAGTTGTCTTCCATACATAAATTGGTTTGATGGGAACCTGGTGGTAGCCAAACTTTAGGTCAACCTTGCTGAAGAACTTTTCCCCCTTGAGTTGGTGAATAAGTTCATGAATTCATAGAATTGGGTGCTGGTTCCTGATTGTGATTTTGTTTAATGCTCTATAATCAATGCAGATACTCTAGGTCCC
>SNQJ01S0003440.1:627045-649367 GCA_010110895.2 Picea sitchensis | reverse complement strand
TGGACTTGGTGCTTGATTTCATCATTTTACATCAGCGAGCAATGATAGAATGTTCCATTAGGAAGCGAGGTAGTGGGGGTTAGATCAATTGGATGCTTGACTTGGTAGTGTGTTGGTACCTAGGTGGGTGAGGAGAAGATGTCTCTGTACTCTTCCATGATCCCATCCACTTGCTTCTTGTACAAAGAGAGCTTCTCTGTAGAGGTCATAGATGTGGTGGTGACCTTGTTCTTACTATGAGCACATATCGCAAAGAAGAGGACTTCCCATTCTATGAAATTATCTTATTGCATTGCTTAGAAGATATTAAAAAGGAAATGGTAGGCGGCGCTACCTATGGTATCTTGTAAAATTGTCTACCCAAAGTAATAATAACATTGTGGGGTCTTCACTCATACACATCATGCCACTTCCAGAAATATGGTTGTCCTAAAATAACATCACAAACTTCAAGGGGAGAAATATCACACAATGCCTCATCTTTGAAGGGATTGATGTTGTAGGGAAGATGACACTGTTGGATGACGTGGATATCTCATTCTTGGAAAAGCCAACCAATGGTCTAGGGGTGCGGGTGTGGTGTTATCATTTGGTTCATCTAGTTGATGACCTTTGTTGAAATCAGGTTCTTCTGATTGTCGCTATCGACAATGAAATGCAATGAAGTTCCCTTTATCTATGAGTGAAAGAGGCATTCTCCTTCCTTTGGTTCTTCTGGTTCGCTTGGTTGGAATTTGGTGGTAGTGACAGTGGCACTAGTTTCAACATCAATGATACATGTCCCACTTTCTAGATTTTATTCAAAGTCAAAATCTTTCTCTAACTCATAATATTTCAACTTGAACACCAGTGACTAGTTGGAGAGACATTCTTCGGTGTTGTGCCAAAGGGATTTTATTTTATTCACACCATTTTCCCGTGTCCTTCTTCGACTTCTCATTACCCTTCTTGGGTTTCATCTTGGACTGGTTGTCCTAAGACTGACCATCTTTGATCTTTCCCTTTTTTTGTGGGTTGGGGCCACCTTTTCCCTGCTTCGCCTGTTAGGACTTTGTTGATCCAAACTCTTTCCTCTTCTTCTTAAAATTTTGCTCGATCTTGATAGCATATATATACGCTGAACCTAATTATACGATGTCCAGAAAATCCATTTCTGTTTGAATGTATCTATGTAGACAACCATGATATTTCAGCACTAGATGTCGTTCAGAGTCTTTGATACCCAATTTGGTGTTCAGGGAATGGAAAATATTGGTGAAATATGGTACTATCTGGTCCCTTTCTTGATGCAGTGTGGTCCATCTTGTGTACTGGTCCTCATAGCTTCCAACATGGTAGTATTGTTCTTTAATGGCATCCCTGAAGGAATCCAATGTGGGTGCAACCATAAATATTGTATATTCCTCTATGGCCCTTTTCTCAGAGTAAGTGTCCCACCAGTCCTTAACATGGGGGATGGCCTTTAGGAACACAAAAGTAATCTTTTCCCTGTCAGAAAAATTGTGGACCAAAAAATACCCCTTGAGAAGATTCATCCATTTATCTACAACATCTGCATCTATCTGTCCTTCAAATAATGGAATATCAAAATTTACTTGTACGTTGAAGGGGGCTACATGGTCGCTTGATGAAGATACGTCTCCTGTGGGCGGCCGCCGAAGCATCTATGCAAATTTTTCCATCATTTCGTTCCTTTGTCGCACAAGGGATTCCTCGAGAAAAATTTTGAAAAGATATCCTGCTCCATGATATTTCTTCTCATCCCCCATGGGTTTTTTTCTGGATCAGTGTGGTTGATCTTGCAAAGGATTGACTGGTTCGAGTCCCAAATTTTTATACCCAAATATTCTCGAGGACATGCACAAAGAAAGACAAATGAAGAGAAGACCTCTTTGATGCCACTGATATGGATTTATGAGGAGAACAAAAGGAATAACAAATTGAATACAATAACACAAAGATATGGAGAACAACAGATATCGAGTTAAAAAAACTTCTATTGAATAAATAACATAGGTTGAAATTGTAAAACTACAGAACTAGAAACAACTTGCTCAAATGGTGGTAGCTATCTCTGAGAAGAGATGTGGCTTGCTACACGCATTCCTTTTAGAGTAATGATTATAATGAGGATCCAAAGGAATTTTTAACATTACTCATGTATTCCAAAACCCTAGACATCCAAAAACCTAACCCTAGAAGATGAAACACCAAAAGTTATGTGGGCCCCTATGGGTAAGTTGGTACCTCAACTTCTCGGGGTCGTAAATTTTGCATATGAACTCCATTTTAGGTGTGTGATAACCCATTGGAAAGGTATTTTCGAGAAATACACATTATTCCATCAAAATCTAAATCTGTCTAGAGTTTGAATGTGACAAGCTAAAAAAACACTTTTTAGGGCCCCAAAATAGCCTCGGAAGTACAAAAAGATGTAGTGACATGAAAAAATGAAAAATAAGCCAGTTGGATTAGGTGGGAGGCCACCAATATCCACTTGGAAACTGTGTAGGGCTTCAGATATCCACAAAAGTATCGAACCCACAATTACAAAGAATAACATAAAAACATGTTGAAGTAAAAACTTTCAAGAGGATCTAGTTGGAATATGCGGGTGGCCACCAATATCCACGTGGATAAAATGTCAAAAAAATTCTACTAGGGAACAGTTTTTTGCTATGACTTTACAACCATTTTTACTTGATTTCCCATTTGCTAAATGGGGATTAGACTTTATAGGCCCTATTAACCCCCCATCTTCTACAGGGTATGTATTTATTCTTATAACAACAAACTACTTTACCATGTGGACCAAAGTTGTCCCTCTTAAAAATGCACAAGATGAGAAGGTTATTAACTTCTTAGAATCTAATATCTTTTCTCTCTTTGTTATTCTGCTCAAAATAATTTTAGACAATGGATCTACATTTATTTCATCAAAGTTTACCCGGTTTCTAAGCAAATTTAGAGTCAAGAACTTTATCTCATCCACTTATTACCCTCAGGGAAATGGACAAGCTGATTCTACTAACAAAAACCTGATTAGGATCCGGAAAAGAATTATTTATGATAAGCCCTACCAATGACATAATCTTCTTACACATGGATTATGGTTTGATCTCACTATCACCAAAAATAGCACTGGACACACTCCTTTTCAACTTTTATATGGCCAATAAGTTGTTATTATTATTGAGCTCGAACTCACATCTCGCCATTTAGAAATGAAGGATGGAGAATTGAATTCTATTGATATTTCCCAGAGGATGAATGCTCTGCTAGCCTTAGAACAACAAATGAATCATGCATTGGAAAATTAAAAAAAGGCAACAGACAGTCAAGAAATACTTTGATAAGCATTTTAAATATGTCAAGTTTAAAGTAAATGAAAAAGTCTTGCTTTGGGACTTCGCACATGCTGATAAAGGCATGCGCTCAAAATTCCAAAAACTATGGCTAGGTCCTTACAAGATCACTCTAGTATTCGGAAATACTAATTACATGTTAAAGGACTTTGAAGAGAGGTTACTCTCTTTTACAACTAATGGCTCACATTTGAATCATTATGTTGAGCTTAGCTAGTTGTTACATTTTCTGAATCAATATTTGATGTAAATATCAATTTAGGTTGTATAATTGATTTTTTTCTTCTTCACTTTATTTCATCAATTTTGTTGCTTCACTTTCAATTTTACTCGAGTTTTGATTGCAACTTATTTTCATTTCACTACAGTTTTATTTCTTTGTTTCTTTACCCTAAATTTGGTGGACTTTGTTTCATCCTGATTCAGATGAGTCAGTACAACCATCATTTTTCCTTGCTTGCAAAAGTATGCTTGAGTAATGATAAGTATCTGCAGCAGAAAGAAAGACAATCACTTGTGTTCTGCAACCTTGTATCATGATTCATATACGACCACTTTGATTAAACTTGAGTGATAAATCTATACCCTCTCTCATCTTTTCCTTTTCTACCTTCCGCCACCCCTATTTTGAAAGAGCATACCAGAGAAAAGGAAAATTTTTGAGTGCATAACAAAAACAATTCTTGACCTGTGAAACTAGAAGTTGAGTTCAAGCCGATACTATATTTCCTTCCCTCTGGAGTCTCCATTGTTGACTCTTAAAATCGCCATGAAGTCACCAGCCTGCAAATAATTGCAAGGCACATATAATGTTTTTGAAAATTAAACACACACACACACATATATATATATACATACATATTAAATAAGCTATAAGTGGGACCCCCTATAATGTCACTAAGAAGATAACTTAAAAGTGTCCCTTGAAGAAGAAGTCACCTAGTTCTATATTCACTGATGGTTGTTTCGGATGCTTACATATGACCTGCATATTGATTATTTGGTATGAGCTTGGTTTTAGTTCTCAGTGAAAAATGAATGATAACAATGGCGATTTCAAATGATGATTAAAAAAATTCATCTTTGGGCACTGACTTTCAAAAATTTAAAGACATTAGTGCTGGATACAATCATCATCGAAGTAAAGTTATGGAAGTTGTTGATGATTCAGGGCTTCAAATGGTAAAAAGGGTTTAATGTTGGTAAATGTCTTGACATGACTCACTGAGTCAGTACTACCTGATGCACTTCACGAGTTTATATTTGTGGCTTGTTACATAAAAAGGTTTTTTATGTACATATATTCTTAGTGCATCACTTATATATTTTATTGACTTTATATATGATCTAATACATATTACACAAATTGCAAGAATATGTTTGATGTGATAACGATCTCGACTGTTGATAAAAGTGGTGCTTTGAAAGTTTCATATGGTAAAAAATTGAAAGTCTTAATGCATATGGGATTTCATTAACAACACATATTATATATCCCTCTCTAACACATATTTCATACAAACATTATAAACACATGGTCCATGACCTCAATTTATTGATAATTCTTGTAATAAATTCAATGCATGTGGGAACTTTACTTACGAATTGAGCATGTAGGATATTGGATATTTTCAATAGTCGTATGTGGTAGGTAGATGCGTTAGTGGCATGTGGTTTATTGTGAGTTGGCACATACTTGGAAGTCATCGGTTTCTTGAGGTTTCAACGTATATTTCCTTAGGTTTAGTGGTGACTAATGTCGAACATCAACCTAGCATGACGTGACCAACAGTTAATGTACCAACTTGTTGTTCAGGTTACCACCTTGATTTTTGGCATTCAGTTCATTCAATAGTGGTCTGGAGGAAGGTTATTCTCTGGTAATTGTTGCAACCGCTCAAAGACACCATTTAACCCACACAACACCAGGTACAAAGGTTTTATTTCCCTATCATCCATTGTGGTTTTTTCTAAATAGTTTATGTTTGTCACTGTGAATACTTGTTGTTCTCACATTCGATGCTTTCTTGCTTTGTTTTCTAGGAAAGAAAAGAAGTTATCTTGCTCCTGGTTTTATAAATTCACATGCATGGAAGCTCCAATGGTCTGGTTGATAGTTTTGATTGATATTATTTTGGTCGTTGATTGTACATTTACCATGTCGATCGGATGGTTTGTGACTCTATATAAAGTATTCGAAAAGAAAAGGTCTAGTGCTTATGGGATTCGAGTATTTAGTGTCGTGTGATAACAGTTGCATGTTCACTTTGCCTAATTTCTTCCTGTGATGGTAGCGTCTTACGACCTTCTGTATACCCTTATTGAAAATAAAATTTTGTTTCATGGGTTTTATCACAAACCTAAACGAGTCTGAGTCATGAGTTGACAGGGTTAAAACCCTCAGCATACTTGGGGTTTGTTACTGGTTTGTTTCATTATCAATCGTAACCCTTGTCGATTTGGTTGTCACCATGTGAGTTGTATGTGATGTATAAGAAACAATTAGAAAAATGGGGACACCTTTTCTCTGCATATTATGAAATGGGTCACACCAATGTTTGAATTAATTTGGGGAGGATCCATTCGACCTCAAATGATAAAGATTATGTGTTATTAAACAAGTTTTGAATCCTATCACTTCGTGATATCTTTGCCATAACCGAAATTTTAAAATGGGGTTTGTTAATGGAATTTACAGTCAACTCACCCCTCATTGCAATAATATTCGGTGGAAAAGAAAAATGGTTTTCCTACCCTTGATTCGATTACAGTCACAATACAATAGTTTTATATGTTATTGTTTGATGCATTTGATTCTTGACGCATTTATCTCACCCCTTTGAAAAAAAATGCTTATTTCGATATTAGTTTTGGAGATATTAATGTATATAATAGAACCTGTGTGCACTTGAATGAGATTTGATAAGTGAAAAATAGATTTTTAATATACATGATATTTTTTTATTGATGTTTCAATGCCTTTGTTGATATCTTGGGCGCTGCTTACATGGGGTTTTGCATCCAATGTTGGGAATTAATATATTGTGATCTAATTAAAGATGGAAATGGGTAAACACATGGATTTTGATAATTGCAAATAAAAAATAACACGATAAATGTGAATGTGAGAATTTTTTGAATGAATTCGCACAATAATATTGTATGGTAATTATAATTCTTCTTGTTGGGGTCATTAAAAGATGAATAATGATGGAGAAAATTGTAATGAAGGCATGTCCATTTTTATTTCCGTCATACTTAACATTTTTCGCTCATTACAATTCCTTTTCACTTTCCCAAGTACCTCTTTCATTCCCATGCTTGATTTCAATTGTATGAGGTGTCTCATAGAAGAATTATATGAGATTGAATAGGTGTTTAGTTTGTTTGATCTATCCTTTGTTCTATACCCAAAGATGTTTATGTGAGAGTAATGATTTGGTAGAGCTAGTTATGGTAAATGAACAGTCCATATTGCATTTCCCCTATCATACTTACCATTTTCCACTCATTATAATCCCAATCATGGAATCTCGAGAACCCTTCTAATTCCATGTTCTAAGTGATTATTAGATCTAGCACATGAAATGCATAGTGATTTCTTGCATATGTATTGTGGTGTATAAAGCCAGGTCTAAATTATTATTTTGCAAAATTTTTAGATGACGGATTAATGATGCTCTGGTTCCGATGTTTGTGAATGTGTGTTAGAATGAGATTTTTCAGTAGGGGTAGTCAAGGAAGGAGAGGGAAAAAAAACTTTAGAGGACTATGTCCTTGGAAAAGGGGAAATAAGAGGCTCCAATTTTCTATACATTTTGATGCAGATTTAGAAGAATTAAATCAGTTGTTGCAGAGAGGTTTCCTCAATTTAGCTATCCAGCATGCCTATAGAACTCCAGTAATGCCTAATAACCCTTGTCCAAGTATATTTATTCCAGTCTTAAACCACATTTCCTTTTCCTTAGTTAGACCAAATATGATTGCTGGAAATATTTTGTACATCCTCTTTCTGGATAGTCACATGGATGACCAAATATTGAACACCCTCAACAACCTCCTTTTTATGCCTCGCATATTGCTTCTCTGTTGCATCAACAACCTATATCCCAAGACTCACATGCCCATCATGCCAAGGCCAAGATCATTGAGCTTGAGAATAGTCCAAAAAAGGAAAACGTAGTAGCAACGTAGTCCAAATCATCACATGAGTCATCACATTCAGTCACTTCACATGTGCAACGAAATGATCAGAAATATGCTACTGCAGGTTCATCAGTTGGGAGCAATGAAACGGTTGAAAGTAGTCATGGAAAGAAAGGAGTGGCCTCTCAAAAAAAATATGGTTTTTCATGATTTTGTTCGAATATGTATATGAACTTATTTTCACTTCATTTTGGACAACATGCTATTTTGACAACTTATGTTCTGACAACATGTTATTGGGACAACTCATACTTTTGACAGTTTTATATTTGGGTAGCCTTATGTTTTATATGCTACATGTTTTGCACAGATCTATATAATGGTTAAATTTTGATTAATTTAAATAATTGTTACATGGAGCGACAAGGGGATTCTTCTGAACATTCCATCTTATGCATTTTAATTACATAAGTTGTACGATGTGGCAAGATGATATGCCTTGCATCTAAGGTGGAAGTTACAAGGAGGAAATGGTTCATTAATTGGTCTAAATAAAATAGGGGGTCCCACTTATTAGTATTATTTAGTACCCTTATCATATTATTATTATTGTTTATTAATTTACTTGAAAACTTTCCTATTAACTAACTAATGGTTAGTTAATGAGTAACTAAAAGTGGTTGAATTATTCAAATACGCTGGAGATATTTAAGGGAGTAAGTTGAACAAAGTAGAGGGGGAGAACACATTGCTCTGATAAGGTCTACTCTCACTTCCAAGTGACATTTCATTACTACTTCATTCATATTTGATTTCTAAGCTAAGACACTTATTGTGATAGTAGGGTCTATTGAAGGTGACGGAAAGCTAGGACCAAGGAGCATTGAATTCTGATATGCTTCTAGGTTGATTATCAGTTTGATAGTTTGTAGACTTCTTGATCTGTATTTATGAGAGGAAATAAATGAAAGTAGATATCTTACAATGAAACACATATAAATATTGCCGAAAATAGAGAAATATTGTAATACATGAATTCTGTTAATGAAATAAATGTAGAGCGACTGTAAAAACACAAAGTGAAAGACTCTCTAGAATGGTGGCATCTTATCTATTAGAAGAGATGTGACAACTACGATCATTCGGAAGAATATGAGTACAATGAGGCTTTGAAGGCCTTTTTATAATAAACATGAATTCCAAAACCCTATACATCCAAAAACCTAACCCTAGGAGATGAAACACCAAAAGTCATGTGGGCCCCATTAAGGTAAGTTAGTACATCAACTTCTCAGGGTCGTAACTTTTGCATACAATATATGTTTTAGGCGTGTGATATCCCATTGGAGAGGTATCTTAGAGACTTACGCACTACTCCATAAAAACCTAACTCGATCTACAATTTGAATGTGGAAATCCAAGAAAACATTGTTTGGCCCCCAAAACGGCCATAGAAGTATAGAAATATGTATTGACATTAAAACTTCAAAAATAAGCTAGTTGGAATAGGTGGGAGGGCACCATTATCCACCTAGATTTTTTGTAGGGATTCAGGACAACCCCGAAAGTGTAGAACCCACAATTACAAAGGAATGTCTCCATTATAGAGAAATGTGCTCAACTGAAAACTGTCAAGATGAGCCAGTTGGAATTTGGAACATGTGGGTGGCCACCAATATCCACCTAGATCAATCCTCCCCCATTAGGAAGAAATGGTCTCCATTATGTTGAGTTCCCAGGGAGGAGGGGGAAGCATCTGTCGAATCCGAATCTTGCTGAGTTGCATTCCTTTCTCGACAAGTTGTTCTTCTTGGTCTGTGGAAGCCTATCACGAACTTGTTTCTAGCAGGCTTGAATCTATTCCACCAACCTGTTGTCTCTAGGCTTGATGGGGCATTGTGTAGGAACGATTGTAGGTGAAGAAACAATATCTTCTTTCTCTTATCCAATCTTTTTATGTTGGATAGAAGATGTTGAGGCTACGATGGTTGGAGTGGCGTTCTATGCATCCTTTGAACAAACTATGAAGAGGTTGAATTTTGTAGTATGAGAGATTACCTTGCAACACGTTTTTGGTGGAACAATAGTTAGAACTACCTTTAATATCCTATAGATCTTATCCCCCAGAGTAATAATGACACTACAGGGCCGAGACTCATAAATAGCATGACGTTTCCACATATATGGTTGGCCCAAATAAACATCATAGACATCAAAAGGGGAAATATAACACACTACCTCATCCTTGAAGGGTTGAATTCCATCGGATAGGTGGTATTACTGGATGACACAGAGATCATGTCCCTGGTGAAGCCACCCAATGTTGTATAGATACAAGTGTGTTTTTGTCGACAACCCCAAATGTTTGAAGAGATTAGATGAGAGGAGGTTCTTATGGATGTTGTTATCAAGAATGAAATGCAATGGGGTCCCCTAAATCCACATCTGTTAATGGAAGAGTCGTTACCCCTCTTCAAGATATACTGGTTATTATAGTTGAATTTTGTGGTCACGACAGTAGCAGCAGGGTCTGCGTCGATGATCTGTCTTTTTTTCTTATTTTATGGATCATATTCTGAGTTAGGGTTTAGCTTTTTTTCTTTGATCTCGGCCACCAATGACTGTTTCGAGTGATATTCATCGGTGTTGTGCCAGATGATTTTATGGAAGTCGCACCACTTCCTAGTGTCATTCTTCATCTTTCCTTTATCATTCTTTTCATGTGTCTTAGATTGATTTTCAAGAGGATGTTGTTTAGGTCCATCTTTATCATGCTTTGGTTGTTGCGTATTTGCATATCTGAATTCCCATTTGTTTTGGTGCCTAAATTTCTGCTCGATTTTTACAACATATCGATATTAAACTCCCAATGATGAGATGTTAAGGAAGTCCATTTTGGTTTGGATGTACCTTTGCAGAGCCCTGTGATATTTTAGAATTAGATGTCACTTGGAGTCTTTGATACTGCGCTTGGTGTGCAAGGTATGGAAACTATTTGTGAACTCAAAAACTGTTTGTTTCTTCTCTTGCCGCAATGTGGTCCATCTCATGTACTGGTATTCATAGTTATCAACATAGTAATATTGTTCCTTGACCGCATCTAGAAAACAATACCAAGTGGGATTAACCCCATATATTCCAGATTCCTCTGTGGAATTTGTCTCCCAGTAAGTTTCACACCAATGTTTGACATGGGGAATATCCTTGAGTATTGTGAAGCTTACCTTTTCCCCGTCGGAAAATTTGTGAACAGAGAAATAACCTTCTAGCAGATTTAACCATTTTTCTAGGGAATCCACATCTATATGACCTTCAAATATGGGAATATCAAAATTAACTTGTACCTTGAAGGGAGTGGTTCCTCCAAAATGTTCGCTTGATGAAGATGCACTTGTTGCTATCAACAAATGTTGAAGGATGTGGGAAAAAATCTCCATCATTTCATCCCTCTATCACATGGGAGATTTCTCAAGAAACATGTTAATAGAATATTTTGCTCGGCTATTTTTGTTTTCTTCCGCCATGGAGGATTTCTTGGACGTGCAAGAGCGATTTTCCTCAATATAGACAAGCTTGAGACCAAAATTTCTATACTCGAACCTCGTTTAAAACATGCACTGAAAAATGATCAAGAGCATCCTGCCATGATACAACTGATCCATATTTATGAGTGGAATGAAATGAAAGAATATATATTACAATGAATCACACAAAAATGTTTCTAGAAATAGAGAACTACTATAATACATGAATTCTATTAATGAAAGAAATGTAGAGCGACTATAAAAATATAGAGTGAAAGGATGGCTATAATGGTGGAATATTATCTCTAAGAAGATATGTGATGGTTGGCACAGGGGCAGACCCAGGGTTCAATGCTACAACAATGCACCAACAAAACCCTAACTACCGGCCCTTTCGGAAACACCTGCGAAGTAGATGAAGTCTCACCCGAGGTAGAGGTAGGGGTGGTTGTAGGACTCAGATGTCTGCAACCTTAGCTAGGACACGGATATGTGATTGTAACACTTTAAAAGAGAACTTAGTTATTACAATTTATTAATATTTAGCCTTAGTTCACAGCGCAGCTAAACCCTGAATACAAATCAGCGCAACATTCACACAGATCCAATAAATTCAAGCACTAAGCTTACCAATAGATATCAGATCTAACATTCATTCACATTATTCAACACTAAGCTATCATATCAGATTCATCTATCATCTAACATCACACTAAGAATTGAATCACATGAACAAAAGAACATCCAAAAAGCACAAAGCATTCACAACACAGGATATACGTGGTTCACCCCCACCCTGGGGCTACGTCCACCAACTCTTCATCTTATTTCTTATCTTCTTTCAATATTCTTACATGCAAAAAGCCTCAAAATAAACTCCATAGAGGAAAAGAGATCCGCACACCTTGCTAGATCCTCCTTCCTTGAGTTATAGCACAAATCCTTACATAGTCTCTTACAATCACTTGGACTTAGCTCTACAAGCCTCACACGGTATGCACAAATCAATTACCACTTAGAAATTATCACTTTGTCCTCTTCTTACATTGCCTAGCTACTTATTTATAAATTACAAAATAGGCCTAAGCATGGGTAAACCCATGGGCCGACATCCCCATACCCATTACATAAGCCCAAAACCCAAAAAGGCCCTAAAAAAGGGCCAAGATCCCATGATCCCCACTTCATCTTGCTCTACACCTTCGACATCATATCGAAGTCCGAAAAATAGGTCAAACATGACCAAGGATCCTCAAAACTTGGTTAAGGGCTAATAGGCCCCCAACACTCACCTGTGACTCGTCCTGAGTCATTCTGATCTGGGTAATTCTGCCTCAAAAGCCTCGAGCTTGGCTTGAGTTTCTTCAACTTGTTTTTGTGTCATAGCCTCCTTCTTAGTGAACTCTTGGATAACAACTTCGTTGACAGGTCCCTCTAAGCGTTGTTCAACTAAAGTGATGACTTGCTCCAGTTCTGCTCCTCGGCCTTCGATCTCTGAGAACAATTGGAAAGCCTCATCCTGTATAGGTTGGAGCCTCTGAGTCACTTCCATTTCTCTACTCTGAATGCTTTGGAGCTAATTTTGAGCAGTGCACTACTCTTGGGATCGCTTCATCCTTTCAATAGCTGATAAGGGCTTCAACTATGCCTGTATTGTTTCTTCTTATTGCTTCGCCTCCTAGAGATGTGACTCTAGTGCCTTCAGTTCAGGATTCTCAGTGAGACACTCATAATTTTGGGCACTATGATCACTTAGTTATTTACATTCCATGGAAAGGGCCTTTATTCTCTCAAATGCACTTCGAGCAGTTGCATTTGTTTGATCCTTCACATCTTATGAGGTGTCGGGCACTGTGCAGAGCTCTAAGTCTGTTATTCTTTGTTGTAGCTACTAGATAACTTCTGTGAGTTTCTCTACTTGATGATAGACTCGGTCTTGTTCCTTTGGCTCTATGATTGTCATAGAGCGAAGTTCTTTGTTGACTGTTTCTTTCACTTCAAGTTGTTCTACGAGAAACTATTCTTTTTCTTATTGAATCTATGTTTTATCCTCTTCAAACTTTGTCCGGAGAGCAACCTTCTCCTGCTCCACAACTCAACATTGTTATATGACTACTTCTTGCACTTGCTTCAAGGCCTAGGTTGCTTGCTCTGTTTCTTCCTGTGCATGAAGAAGGCGAGCTTCAGTCGCATCAACTAGTCGGTGGAGTTGGGCTGGCTCATCTCCCAACTCTAGTTCTTCTGATGGCAGGGGCGCAGTGGACACTACACGACTGGACTGAAGGGCCTGCTGCACCCCTTAGAGCTCAAACTCGATTATGTCGTACATATCCTCCTTATCTTCATGTTTTTGCAAGATTTCCTGTGAGGCATCATTTACAACTGTGATGATGAAGTCAAATTCATAGACAGTGAGCATAGTCTGCATCTTGGTCAAGGTGGCTCTGGATTTCTTTCAGGAAGAGGGTTCTGGGGGAGAAACCTTGCTCTTCTTCAAGGGATAAACCTCATCTCTAGGTGGTGTTACTTCGCCTTGATTATTCTCATATTCTTTGCCATTTATCTCTTCTACTTCGTCACCACCCCCTCGACCAGGTGATACTGAAGCAGTATTTTCTGATCCGTTACTTAAGTCTTGGACTTTTGCGGTCTTCTTCCTTCTGTTGGTTCCAGGTGTGTCATGTTCTTTGTGAGTGGCCTCTGATATGTTAAGTTTGGGGTCATACATCTCTGCAAGATTAGCAAGGATAGGAGGTATGCTGACCATTACTTAGTTATCTCCTCGAGGTCCTCTTCTGTGAGCTTGTAGTATGACTGAACCTCCTCCTTATGCTTGTCTGCTCAAGAAGTGATATAGATGAAATGTCGATCTGCGCGAAACTTCATGAGGGGTTGGAACTGTTGTAGGGTTTTTGGTGTCATGCGAGGTTCATCTTCAATAGCCCTCTTTAGTTGGAGATAATATGTGTGAAAGACTGCATTCGAATGCCACTGTTTTCCCATCTCGCTCGAGTACCAGAGCGTGGTTAACTTCACAGCAAGCGGCTTGAATGACTCAATGTATGGGAAGGTCGCACCTTCCGGAATCTCCCAAGAAATAAACGCGATGAGGATCAGGAGGCAGCTAAAGTGGAACTTGTAGCCATGATGATGTTCCTCACGACAGTCTAATTCCAGATGATTAACTAGGTACTTCGCCCAGTTCATCTGTAGACCTTCCACACATTTCCCTCCGAGGTCAATGACAAACCTTGTGACCTGCATGGGTCTGTTCTTCCTTACTATATTTCCTGTAATTAATTGGCATGTTAGGCAAACTATGCCATTCTGGATGGAAGCTACCTTGTAGCCTCACGTCCCCTTCTCAACATCGTCGTAGGTATCCTTGATCTTCTATGCTAATGCACGATCTGTGGCTTTCCCTCGATAGAAGTCCTATGGGTCGGGTCCTTGCATACTTAATCCGGTGATCCTATGGATCAGCTTCGGATCGATTGTGATACGTCGGTCTAGCCATAAGTAGCTGCCATCGTAACATGAGAGCAATGGATTAACATAGGCGTTAACCTCCTGGTGCCTTCGAAAGTGTGGGATTTTCATTACATTCAACAGGGTGGACTGCGCGAGGTTCATCGTCCATGGCTGGGGGATTATTTTTGAGTTCTTCCCCTTCATCCTGGTCAAGTATTTATACAAGGTGAGCATACTATGGTTCTTGCGGTCTCCTAGGTTGAAGTCATTGAACTTCAACTTTGTGATCTTGTCCTGTTGTGCTCAAACTGCACCTATCCCCTTCGTAATGTACGCAGTAACCATAGTGTAATCAAAATCTCTCAGCACACTATCATGACTCACCGTGCCAACTAGAGGCGGGATGTAGTCAGGTAAGATGGTCGGGATTAGATTCACATTTGCTAGGTCATCTCTTTGCTTGGTTCTCTTTTCTGTGACAACTCGAGATGGTCCGGATCCACGAGAGATCGACGAAGACACTTTTTCTCCTCTCATCGATGATGCTTGTACACCCATAGACATTACCCTTTCATACATTACTCTTTTAGTCATGAGGTCAATGAGTACCTCTTTCACAGACTCTTCGACTGCGCTAAGTTCTTCGGACATACACACTCGTGGTTGAATATCTCAGGTTTGAAGAGTAACTACTCAATGCAATGGGATGGATGGTGATATCTCGATGATCATTGTGAGAAATCAACTGATTTGCGGGATCAGATAATCATGGTTGGGAAAAGTGTTCTCGATGTAAGGCTTGATGGAATAAGTAGATAACTAGGCAACAAATCTCTCCAACGAATGAGAAGCCTTCATTAATTCAGTTATGTCCATTACGGCGCCAATGGTATGATGGTGATATATCTGACCAAAAAAGTCATTCTACCCATTCGGGGCGTCAGTCTAACAGTTATATTGTTTCCAACGGATATATTTCTTTGCCATGGCGAAGTGCCATGTGGCGTTGTTCTTCTATCCCGACGAAGTTCAGTTTTGCAAATTTTCCTTCTGCGAAGTTCCCTTCGAAACCTTCTGTAAAATTTCGATCTTTGATCTCTTCTTACTTAGTTTTCTAGCCTTCTTTCCAGTGAGCTTCATCTCGGTATTCCTCTTTCCATTCTGATTCTTATCTCCTCTTGGCATAGTAAATTCACATTTTTGAGATTCTTTCCTAGGATTCAAGGGCAATACTTCTTCTCTATCTGGGGTAGGTGATTCAGTCTTCTATGAGTCTTCTTGTGTTCTTTCAACTTCAACATCCAAGTTTCTGGTTCTAAATAGATTTGATCTGTTCTCCTGTTCTTCAATCAAG
Source organism: Picea sitchensis (assembly GCA_010110895.2). NCBI lineage: Eukaryota > Viridiplantae > Streptophyta > Pinopsida > Pinales > Pinaceae > Picea > Picea sitchensis. Next base: position 633,507 of record SNQJ01S0003440.1, on the reverse strand, counting down.
TGTGCGGTCCTCCTAGTCATGAAATATTTCAACTCTTGCTTCTTCTGCTCTAAGACTTTTTCTTCTGTCATTTTTGCCTAATCCCTTTCAATCCAAGGTTTTCCAAGTAATATAGCAAATGGGACGTTGTTCTCAATAAATTTAACAACCTCAAAATCTTCTTTTGTCAAGGTTCTGTGAGAACTCATAGATGTCTGGGTAAGTCTTCCACATAGGTTTATCAACTTTCCTCTAAATAATCTTATTCTTCCCAATGAAGGAATCATAACAGGCTTTCCTAAAATTTCCCAAGTTCTTTCTTTCATGATATTCACCTGTGTTTTTTCATCCAGAACACAGCCAATGTTGAAGTCTCCTATTATTGCTTCTATGTAGCATTTTTCTTTGAAGATATCTGATAAGTTGATATTTTGGTGGTCATTTAGGGTTTCTTTCATTTGTAGAAATACATCCTCTAATTCTTTCTGGGATTCTGCCATGGTCTTAGTGTCTTGATATTCCTCAGGGTTTTCTTGTCTCATATTCATTCTTTCAACCTTAGCAATCATTATAGGGAAATCTAAAATTTCATGGTCCATAGCTTTACAACAAAGACAAGTATGTATTCTATCAGGACATTCCTTAGAAAGATGTCCCAGTCTTATACAACTATAACCCAAGATTAATCTTCTCTTTCTCTTAAATGATCCTCAATCTTTCTTGTAGCTAACCTACAAAAAATAATTCTAGGGTCCTGCATCCATTTGTTAGTCCAAGCGTTTTCTCTATGCATAGGAATAACATATCTTTCACTATTCTTATCATATCTACTCATATCAAATCTTCTTTCTTCTAGTTGTGCCCTAGTTTTCAGGCTAGGAATTTTTTTATCAAACATACCTAGATCCATAGTTTTGAAACAAAAATTTCTACTTATCTTACTTTCAGTAGAGCACAACGCTTCCATATCTAAAACTTTTTACTGTTCTTAACTTTTTCAGAGAACAAGGCTTCAAGATCTTACCTCTTTTATTCAGATCAGAATTCTCTTCTTAGCGCAGAGTTTCAAAATCCAAGTAGAGTACTGCGCACTAGGGCAACGGATCTACGCACAGAGATTTCACAGTTTCGGGTCAGATCTTCGCACAAAGATTATTCTTCCTCAGTTCCTAGCAATCATAGTTTCAGGTCCTGGCAATGAAACCATTTGTTGGTACAAGGGTAGACCCAAGGTTCAATGCTACAACAACGCACCAACAAAACCCTAACTACCGACCCTTTTGACAACACCTGCGAAGCAGATGAAGTCTCACCTGAGGTAGAGGCAGGGGTGGTTGCAGGACTCAGATGTATGCAACATTAGTTGGGACACATATCTATGACTGTAACACCTTAACATAGCACTTAGTTATTACAGTTCGTTAATATCTAGCCTTAGTTCACAACACAACTAAACCCTGACAACAGATCAATGCACCACTCACAAAAATTCAATAGATTCAAGCACTAAGCTTACCAATAGATATTAGATCTAGCATTCATTCACATTATTCAGCACTAAGCTATCATATCGGATTCATCTATCATCTAAGATCGCACTAAGCATTGAATCACATGAACAAAATAACATCCAAAAAGCACAAAACATTCACAACACAAGATATACGTGGTTCACCCCCACCTTGGGGCTACGTCCACCAACTCTTCGTCTTCTTTATTAGTTTATTTCAATCTTCTCACATGCACAAAGCCTCAAAATAAAATCCACAGAGGACAAGAGATCTGCGCACCTCGCTAGATCCTCCTTCCTTGAGTTATAGCATAAAGCCTTCCATAGTCTCTTACAATCACTTGCACTTAGCTCTGCAAGCCTCACATAGTATGCACAAAGAAATTACAACTTAACACTTAGCACTCTGGCCTCTTCTTATTTCACCTAGCTACTTATTTATACATTACAAAATAGGCCTAAGCATGGGTAAGCCCATGGTTCGACATCCCCATACCCATTACATAAGCCCAAAACTCAAAAAGGCCCTAAAAAGGGGTCAAGATCTTCCTATCTCTGCTTCGTCTTGCGCTCCACCTTTGATAGCCTGTCGAAGTCCCAAAAATAGGTCAAACATGACCAAGGATCCTCAAAACTTGGTCAAGGGACAATAGTGATGGTTATGCTCGTTCCCAAGAATATGAGTATAATGAGGCTCTAAAGGCATTTTCATAATAAACATGAATTTCAAAACCCTAGACATCCAAAAACCTAACCCTAGGAGATGAAGTGTCAAAATTCATGTGGGCCTCGTTGAGGTATGTTAGTACATCAACTTACCAAGGTCATAACTTTTTCATACGATCTAAGTTTTAGGCGTGTGATAGCCTGTTGGAACGATATTTTCAAGAAATACGCATTATGCCATCAAAATTTGACTCCATCTATAGTTTGATTGTAGAAATCCAAGAAAAAATTGTTTTCGGCCCCAAAAGGACCCTAGAAGTAAAAAAATATGTAATGGCATGCAAAATTCCAAGATAATCCAGTTGGAATAGGTGGGAGGCCACCATTATCCACCATTATCCACCTAGAAAGTGTATAACCCATAATTACAAAGAAATTTCCCCATTACATAGAAACGTGTTGAACTGAAAACTATTAAGATGAGTGATGCAAGAGCATCACTCCATGTCAGCAGTGTGCTAGCTAGCTAGCACACCCAACATGCATTTAATGAATAAAGGGAGAGGCGCATCCCTCTCAATTTTGAAATTCAAAATTTCAAAAAAAAAATTGTAAGGCTTTTAATGCCAGACCACGCCTTTGTACAGGTAGTGGTTGAGGTTTCCTTTAATGGTTACCTGCATCTAAGTCCAGATCAGTCAGGTCTGTGACAACCATTTATGTAATGTAGCATAGGAGTTTCTCTGTGATAGTGATATCTCAGAGACGGTGAGGTTGAGGATAAGCTCATGGAAGCCGTCATTTTGTAGGGAGAAGTTAGAGAAAAGAAAAGAGATTAGAGAGGAGAGAGTTAGGGGGAGAGACCAAGAGAATAGAGGTCTCGAGAGAGAGAGTTGAGACTTGTTACAGTCCAGCCATTGTAAACATTTTTTATAGACATACAGTTTAATAGAAAAGTGGTTTTTCCTTCATATTGTGTGTTTTGATGTTTACATGTTTTTATGCATTTCATCTTTCAAATGCATAATGGGTGAAGCATTGCATAAGTTTCAATTTCTTCCTGTCATGGAGTTTCTGAGCACTAGAAGTGCACAAATTCCGCAAGGTGTGTGTTGACAGAGGTGAGACAACCTCAGGAAATCTTAAGAGGGATAGCGTTGAACCTTCATCAACAAAAGTGCAAGGAGAGCACAGGAAAGAACTCTATTTCAAGTTCGACGAGGAGACAGAACTACTGAAGGTTCAATGGAAGCTTTTCCAGGTGGGCATTGAGCAAATGCACAGGGTGCATTGAGGAGAACTCTATTCCGAGTTTGCGAGAAGACAAAATCACAGAGGATTCTGGAGAACTCTGCCAGGAGGGCATTGAGTGTGTGCACAGAAGGAACTCTTTCAAGTTTTGAGATAAGAGAAGTGTCACAGAAAGACATTCACAGGGTTACTGAACACTGTGTAGGCTCAACAAAGAGTACTTGAGAAAGAGGCTGTCAGGAGGACACTAATTTCCATTTGAAGGAGAAGGAAAGGGTTGAGTCCCTTAGAGGTTCAAGTTTTGAAGCTCAGGACGGATAACACAGTTGTGTGCAAGTTCCCTGCAAGGAGTACATAAGTCAAGAAAAACCCTTTGAGGTTTTAGAGTGAATAAAGTTCAGAAGGAACAACATTTTCTAGAATGCAGGTGAGACCCAAGGTCACAGGGTTCACAGAGAAAGCAAAGGTCGAGGCCTTTGAAACTTCAAAAATCTTTGAAGGGAAAGAAAGAAAGCTCGGGAGGAGAGTGTGCAAGGAGTATAGATCTGAACCATCCAATCTAGCACCAATACCGAACCACCGTTGGATCCAGAGGAAGGTTCGTAGATTTTAACCTCTAGGATGGTCATGCAGGAGAGCAACTGAAGATGACGGTGGAGACACTTCGTAGAGAAGTGCCAAAATCCCAAAAACCATTGGATTAGGTGAAGGCATTGAATTCTGACATTTCAGAGTTCGGGGTTTGGAGTGGCCAAGGAGTATGGAGTCGCTGCATCGCGAAATCGTTGTTCGCAAAATCCAAAAATCGTGCATTTGAATTTTGTCATTTTGGAATTCGGGGTTTGGAGCAACGAGAGATCGTGGAGTCACTGCATCGTGAAATATGGAAAATATCCAGACCGTTGGATTTGGAGCGTAGTGACCCGAGAGCTGCTGGATCAAGAGTACGTGCATGGGGTTCATCCCTGGGAGGTGCACAGGAAGGAGGATCTGAACCATCAGATCTAGCACCAAGGAACGATATTCGTCGGATCCGGAAGGAGGTGCAATAGGTTTAACCCTCGTATAAGCAAAGGTGAGAGGACGTGTCAAATCCCGAAAACATTGGGACCGTCCATTTTGGAGGACAGGTGTCAAAGATCCAAGCCCTTTTCGGCATTTCGAACATCGGGAGTTCAAGGAGAAAGAGTCTTTCGACTTTGCGACCCGCGAAGTCTCAAAAGGATCCAAATCGTCCAACAATAGGACATGTGGCAAGCAATCAAGGTACCAGGAAAATCCCCGAAAGGCCCATTTCAGCATTTCGACTACCGTGGATGTAAAGGGTAAGAGTTCGGGACTCTTGAACCAAGAAATCCCGAAAGTATCTAAGCCGTCAGATCAGGGGAGGCTCATAGCCATCGATCTCCCTTTGAAGTGGAATGTTTCGGCATTTCAGACTCTGGGAGTTTGAAGGAGCAGGGATCATCTGCAACCGGAATCACAAAATTGTGAATTTCGAAATCCTGAAAGGAGGACCGTGGTCACAAGTAGACTTCGGCATTTAGGGACACGAAAGTTCCGGAGACCAAGAGTCATTGCAGTTGGGGTCACGAAGTCCCAAAATGAGAAGTCCCAAAAAGAGTTCGAAAGAATAGCGTCGGGTCACGGGACCGGTCATATGGAAAGCAGCTTAAGGGAGGAGCCATGGAGGTAGACCCTATTTCGGGTTTCGGCAGTTCGGAAGATAGAGGACAGGGAGGATCACTTGAATCGTGATTCCCCGAATCACAAAAATCCAATAAGTTCTTTGGTGTAAAGTACGTGGTCACAGGGTGGTGGTCATTTGGACGGAGGCTAAGGGAGGCTAAGCCCTTTTCGGTGTTTCGACAACCGGGAGTCGGAAAGACAAGGAGCTCGGGAGAACTCATATGTAGGAGTTCTAAAAACTCAAAACACGAAGGGCCGAAGTGAGTGTTGTTGCATAATAGAGAGGAGCGTCGAAAGCTGGGCGCATGCACAGGTCTTGTTGTAGAACGGAGAAGACCTATGCACGCGCCCAGCTTTTGGCGCTCTTCTCTGTTATGCAACAATTCTCACTTCGGCCTTTCACGTTTCACGGTTTCAGAACTCCTGCATACAAGTTCTCCCAGACTCCTTGTCTTTCCGAATCTCGGTTGTCGAAACACCAAAAAGGGCTTAGCCTGCCTTAGCTTCCATCCACGTGACCACCACCCTGTGACCACGTACTTTACGCCAAAGAGCTTATCATATTTTCGCGATTCGGGGAATCATGATGCAAGCGATCAACCCTTTCCTTTGTCTTCCAAACTTCCGAAACCTAAAATAGGGTCTACCTCCATGGCTCCTCCCTTAAGCCGCTTTCCATACGACTGGTCCTATGACCTAGTGCTATTCTTTCGAAAACTTTTTGAGACTTCACGTTTTGGGACTTCATGACCCCAACTGCAATGACTCTTGGTATCCTAAACTTTCGGGTCCCAAAATGTCAAAGTCTACCTGTGACCATGGTCCTCCTTTCGGGATTTCGGAATTCACGATTTCGCGATTCCGGTTGTAGATGATCCCTGGTCGTTCGAACTCCCAAAGTCCGAAATGCAGAAATATTTCACTTCAAAGGGAGATCGACGACTGTGAGCCTCCCTTCATCCGATGAGTCAGATCCTTTCAGGATTTCGTGGGTCAAGAGTCCCGAACTCTTACCCTTTGCATCCTCGATAGCTGAAATTCCGAAATGGACCTTTCGGGGATTTTCCCGGTACCTTGATTGCTTTCCATGTGTCCTCCTGTTGGACGGTTCTGATCCTTTCGGGACTTCATGGGTCTCGAAGTCGAAAGACTCCTTCTCCTTGAATTCTCGGTGTCCGAAACTCTGAAAAGGGCTTGGATCTTTGACACCTGTCCTCCAAAATGAACGGTTCCGATGCTTTCAAGATTTGATGCGTCCTCTCGCCTTTGCTTATATGAGGGTTAAACCTCGTGCACCTCCTTCTGGATCCGATGAATATCAGTCCTTGGTGCTAGATCTGACGGTTCAGATCCTCCTTCCTGTGCAC
>SNQJ01S0003440.1:587888-621152 GCA_010110895.2 Picea sitchensis | reverse complement strand
ATATCACAGGTGAATTGCAGTTTTTAGTGAATACAAAGGAGAAAATTCATGAAGAAAGATTGGGATCTCATGAATTTGTAGGAGAAGAAATGAGCCTAAAGAGGAGATCGAAGCACAACATTCTTATGACCTTATTGGAAGAACACAAAGGTCGTGGAAGTTGAGAGAGGAGTGAAATCGAGATGAAGAGATGAAGAGATGAAGTTATGTGTAACTGCATACATATTTAGAATTGCATACAAGAGAAGATTCAATTGTGATCGTTGATCATCCAAGATCAACGACGGAAAACGATAGTTTTTTCAGACTAGTTTAAGTATTGAGACCCAGAAGAAATCGTGAGCCTTCACCAATCAAAGGGAGAAACATTACCCTGAAAAATGGTGCAAATCTCTTCGGAGTGATCTAGATCGACGGATATACGAGGAACACATGGTGATCTTCCATTGGAGGAAGTTATCATAGAAGCCACAGATTGTTGCAAATGAATGAATTTGAGTTGTTACATAAACAATGGACATCTACTCGGAACGAGTTAGATAAACATATCCAGAAGGAGGGGTGTGGCAGTTTTTCATTGGGGAAGAAGTTTCAGAGAGGTTCCAGTGTTCGTTAGATTCCAAAATATTCGGAGGGGTACAATGTCTCAAATTTTATTGTAATACCCCTTGATTGCATGTAATTCATCATAATTAATAATTTCCATGCAATGACATGTAAATATTGTATTTATGTATTATTGTTTATAATTTGAAAATTTCAACAAATTAATGTTGAGTGAATCCTTAAGTATTTTCCATGATACCAGGAGAGGGATTTGTTAGGGGGATACAAGGGATTCAAGTGTAAATAATCCCAAGCCACCTTGAGAGATGATGTGAAGGAAATTGAAACATTTCTTCTAGCTTGTATCTGAAGCAAGACAACTAATGAGAAGGGGTTGGTAGTTGAAAAACCAACCACCTAAATGAATGGAAGCATGGGGAAGGACTGGCTAGAGAAAAAAAAAATGTTAGCTAAAGGTAACACATCATAGCCATTCCACAATCCCAAATTCAAACCTGTGTTTAAACTAGGGATTTTTTCAGATAGAAGAAACCACACGACATGTTGAGAATATTTTGGAGTGATGCATGGAAGATAAGTATCTAGGTGCATGAGAGGGAGAGGGAGAATTATGCTAGTTCTGGGAGGAAAAAAAGGTAGAGGCTCATGGTATGAAGAGAGTGAGTCCATGTAAGGTTATAGAGACAAGGGTCTCAAAGGATAAATTTGTTGTTGGACTTGTCTAAGGTCTGAGATACCCAACCTGAGCTAAGAGGAAGCAATATTGATGTTGTAAGGAGCATATGATAAACCTTGATGACACCTATATTGGGTGGGTGTGAGGATATTTTCACCAGGAGTGAGTATTATTCACATACCAGACTCATTGAGAACCTGAGAGTATTTCCTGGTGGTATCATGGCCTATCACGAGGGTGTCCTGCAACTGAAGTTACTAAGCGAGAAGAGCTTGTGGTTGGGTGGAAAGGCGCACACCCACATTAATTTGGTTGGATATAAATTATAATAGATCAGTATCTCTAACCCTATGTAGTGGAATTGAAATGTATAGTTGGATGCATGTAATTGTGCTATGAATGTGCACACTTTATAAAACAAAATGTAATTACCTTGTATTGTTATAAGCTAATGAGAATCATTGTATGTTTTTGCCTCCAATGTGCGCAATAGAGTATAAGTTATGACTTTATGTCGGTGAAAATAAACCAATCATATAAAGTTAGTAATAAACCATAATTTCTTATAACAATGGAAAATTGTAATAATAATAGGTTTAAGGCCAAAGGGGGCTAATAGACCTCTGTGTTAATCTCCCTGTCATTGACATGAAAAACTATGAGGAATCAGTTCCTCATTATGTGTCAAGTAGTAGCCCTAGTGCTTGTTATGAATAGGTCAAAATCCTGGTAAGACCCTATAAATGATTTAGAAGAATTTTCGACATGGTTAAGTCCTAGACTCGAACTGTCTTCCTATAGAAATCCCTTCACTTGAGTCGGGGTTGATATTCAATGGTGAGTAAATATCATCCCTCCATCAGGAGAAGTATCGTCTTCATGAACAATTGAGTGATCCGATTTGTATAAAGTATGGTGACAATGAAGAAAAGTCTAAGGACGAAAAATAAATCCTATAGCCATCAATAGTCATTTGATTGGTGCGATGGAAAGATCAGAATCATTCGCCGAAATAGAAAGTCATGGAAGCGACCAAGCCTTGGAGAAAAGGGATAGGATGATGAAGATAACACTAAGATGGGATGAGAGTGGTTAATTTTCTAATAATAATTCTCGACCCTTCATGGATAAGGTATCGTTTTCCAGATAAACCAAGAGTTGGAACGGTAGTTATGACGATGATGAAAATGAAACCCTCAGAGGAGGTAGTGATTGTTGATCAGTCAGGAGGGACCTCGATGAGATACAGACTATTGATATTGGTCACATCATCATTTAGTTATAAAAGGATGGTGAAATTGGATGATTCTCCAAGATCACCAATGATGAAGAAAGGAGAGTCGACGACAATAGGGTATTGTGAGAAAGAATCAACGTCACCAATTCACTGGAGGTAATGAAAATGACATATGTATTGTCATAAATGGATGTGTCATCATTGGATCCTCAAAAATTGGTAAGGTCACATGCTGGCCAAGATTGTTGAAAATGACAAATACTTGGGGAACAACAATCGTAGGATCGACTGGGAGGATGATCAATAGTTTTATGATTGTTACTGGATGCATGGAGCCCTAGATATATTCCCTTTATATCCTACTCATTGGATCATAGGTCAAGATATATTGGCCTTCGATTCCATGGACCAAGCTCAGGAAAGGTTATTGCACCCTAGTGGCTCGATGGTTCGGTGTTCCGTTACACTAATGGTTAAAACTTTTTGGAAGGGTTCAAGCCTTCACTTGTGAAGTTGCGAGTGGGAGAGGATGATGTCATATGACAAAATACATCCAATGTGTTGTACATAGGTGTTAGCAAAAAAGTGAAGGGACCCTATGCTCAGTGGTGACATGTCATACAATAGGAGATCCATGTGGAAAGTAGTTATTGTTCCACATGTCATGGGGATTTGACATTTTGAAGAAGTGGTTCATGAAATAATATGAGTTCCACGTGCTAACTGACATGGAATAAGGATGACGTGTACTGCCATGGTGGTAGGTACACAATGGAAACATTGGTAGAGGTGATAGGTGAGTGGTGATGATAGGTTGTGGGCCTCATATCTATAGAAGGACTCATCTCCACCATTGACCTTGGGTGCATCATAGTCAAGAGTGGACGTTTTCATTCTTGAGGTATGTAAAAATAGTGTCGATGAAAATGGGGGTTGTAGGTATTATATTCAACGAAAGAATCACCTCATTCGTTGGATATGATAGGATCCTTTGGATGAAGGAAGACCTAAGGATATAGGATTCGTCAATTTGATGAATACTAGAATGGAGTATTTGGGCCATTGATCAGTGAGGAGGTGCAATGTAATGAAATTCGTTGATCGTGGGCACATCGTCATTGAGAGTGGGAAGTTGGTGATGTTGAGATGTGGATTCTCAGGTGTCGACAATGATAGAGGTTCAAGTATCAACGATGGTTTTTTATCGGTAGGCATAAAAGGAAGGAATGAAAACCATCGATCTATGATTAATCCCACATAGCCATGTAAGGAGAGGCTAAGGGTTAATAATTAATCTCCATGCACGATGGAGGTGTCAACAAGGTCTAAGCCATTGATTCCATAATTTCGAGAGCCATCATATCTAGGGAAGTTATGAAAGGTGGGATCATTATCAAAACTTTGGTTGAGGTGTTGATACTTCATGGAAGTAGAGTCCCCGACAAGGACGAAGTGGAAGGGTCCCAAATGATCAAATAAATTGATCTAGAGGGCAGACATGCTAGGTGGTAGGTGTCATGTCAGATTAGTATGGTTAAGAGGGGCCACGTGGATGCCACATGGAATTTAGGTGACATATGGCCAATCAAGGCCCACAAACTTAGGGATGCTATAAATTTTGATCCAGAGATCAAAATTGATCATGCTTACAGTAGATGGAAATCTCTCTCATAGTAGAGTCTATTTATGGGATTCATAGAGATAAATGAAATAAGCAAGTTAAGAGGAAATTTTAACATCCCATAAACATAAGTATGGTTTAAGGTGTTGGGTGTCTTACATTGAGTTATGTGACTTATTATAGTCCATCATAGTCCAAAAGGGTCATATTGGTATCACTCTATTGGACCAACCCATCAAAGTGGTGTGATGCAAATCCATCGAGGTATTACCACTCAATGGAACTATGACAAGACATTCCAATAGTCTATGGAGAGTTGAGCACCCAATAATGATAAGTTCTTGGTATTATGGAAATATAGTGCCTATGGTTTCAATTTTTATGTGCTAATTCTGATAAGCACTCAGCTACAACATATGGTTGTGTGGAGGAAAGGGGCTTAGCACCTAGAATAAATGAGTCCTCGGGTTTTGAAAAGACCTTAATGTGGAGCCAAAGAGAGATTATGTCAAACAAAGTTAGAGATTGAAGGATAATGAAGGGATCCAGAACCTATGATATTATAGAGAGCATATTGAGTGTTGAATATGATAATAGAGTTGCTTGAACTCTATAAGAAGGATTTGGGACCGTGTAAAGAACTAGAGAGTAGGTTGAATGTTGAAGTTGCATAAAAGTTGATTCTGACTCTGCATATGTGGGTTTTAGACTCGTAGGTTTCCATTAAGTGGTACTAGAGCGAAATTACGCTCTTTGGAGTTCTGTACGAGATACTATAAATAGTGGAAAGGATTACTGCAATACATATATAAATGAGTATTTGTGAGTAAATTTGTTTTTTCTTTATTTATATATTTTTTTATATGTTGACATAAATTGTTCTTTAAAGTGGTAGTCATAGAGGAAGATATTGTGATAGTTATTTATAGTTAGAAGGTTGTAACATAAAAATGAATTGGATATACATTGTCTTAATGAAATTGGAAAAGGGATATTACTGAAGGAATCTTTTGAATATTAATGACAATGTACATGGGATACATGGTAAATAGACAAAGTTCAAAATCGGAACTTTTAGACTACAACCTTGAGGCCATTCCAACCAAGAAGTGGAGTTGGGAAGAGATGTTTGGAAGAAAATATCTTGGAGTATATATTCGAGGTATTGGTATGATGTTTTTATAATTAACTTTAGTTAAAAAAAGTTGTGATTGTAGGTAGCAGTAGGAGATACAAATTGGTATAATCCCTTACAACTAGTAAATTTGTGATAGAAAGAGGAAGGAAAAAGAATCCTTAGAGGAGATAATATTGTGGAAGAAGGACCCTCAAAATAAATAGAAGTTGTGACAATTCCTTGGAGAGAAGAGGAAAAATACAGTTCTCAAGAGGATGTGAGTGGAATGCAGAAGCATACAAATATTGAAGATAAGGAGACTAGAGGATTCTCATAAGGTTCTAGAGGAGAGAACCAGTGAAACGAAAAGGTCAAGCTCAAGATAAATATTGATGAGGTATTGAGTGGAAAGGTGTAGAGACTTGTTAAAGAGGAAAGGCTTGATGAAACTCACAATGGATAAGGATAAGTTCATGAATAAAGAGATGTATATCACTACTAATGGTCATGTTGGGGGTTCAGAGAGAAACCACAACAAAGGGAAAGAGAGTTCCAGAGTAATTGGAAAAATGAAAATGATTCAATATGAAATTGATAGGGAACTTGTTGAGTTAAAGGAAAGACTCATTAGAGTAATGAAGATGCTACAAGAAATCGAGGAAGACCAGAGATATGGATGGATATTAAGGAAGAGAAAGGTGAAATGGAATATTTTGTAGGTGAAACTGAAGCATATATTGGATGGTTGGATCAGAGAAGAAGAAATCAGAGAATATGAGTACAAAAATTCCTCTGTAGTAGTACCAACAATCAACCTTTGTGAACTAGTGAAGGGAGTGACACTTGGAGAGGAAGACAAGGTTCTGAGTGTAGACCTCATGGAGATCTTGGAAATTTAATTCCAACATAAGGAAAATATGTTATAGGCATATAAAGAGACTTAGAAGCCTCATTTTTTCAAAACTAATGAATGGTATGGGTTTGCAAGTATCGAGGAATGTGGAAATAGACAGATCTAGGATTCTATCATATCAAAGGAAGAGACAACATTATCTCATATGACCAATCAAAGAAAAATTTATGTCTATTCAAATAGTGCAAGTGCCGAATACAGTCAGGAAGATGGATATGTTAAGAGAACAATGAGTTAGCTTGGAGATACTTAAGTTGATGAGGAAGTACAAGAAATCTTGAAATGAGCTATGTAAGGCTACAGTGATGTGAGTATGGAACTTGCCAAAGACGATATGATAGTGAAGGATGATGAAAATGTTGAATATCATGTGTTGATGATCATGGACAAATCCTTACAAAAAGGTGTAAATTGTTTATTGCAAATATGTCATTTTAATAAAATCCAAGAACATAGTTTGTTTGAGAAATCAAGTATATTGAAAATGCAATTTAAGGAATTGTAGTATTATGTGTATAAATTTTTATTTAGTGAGTAGTGTTCTCCAAAAGTTGAGGACATAAAGAAGTGTAAATATAAAGAGATAACAACATCCATACAAAAAATTTGTGAAAATTTATAACACACAAATGGTATCAATGATGTGCACCAACAAGAGGAAAGAGTAGACATTCAATTGAATGAATTATGGAAGCATTTGATGAGGGTTTCCAAGTGGAAATACCATAGGAAGAAGAAGAAGATAATAATGAAAATACATCTTACTAAAGAAATGAAGGAGTTTGTAGAACAACAAAGTAAAGTATAGGATCTTGGAAGGTTGTGGGTAGAAACAATGCAACAACAAGGCAACAAGGAAAGTGGAAAACACAATAATGTTTGGGATCATGGAAGATAGTGAGCAATAGTCATGTAACGAAGAATATGGAAAGCATAAACAATTGGGATTAAAGAAGAAACGAGCAATTCAAGACACATGATCAAGATATCATGAAGAATTTTAACATTGGGAGTCTGGTGCTGGAGAATTTTGCATCCTAAATCAACCTTGTTGAGAAGGCCTAAGGGGGTCTTGGAATTTATTAAAGGGAGTGGATTCCCTTAATGTATTTGATTGTTTTTTCCTAAGTTTATAATCATATTATAGAAGGATAGCGTTTTTCCCCCCTAATTATGATGTAAATGGATTAACTGAGCAAATTAGTTAGATTAGGTGGAATTTCCTAAGTATGGAGGATTCGATGAAATGGAGACTCATCCGTTGTAGAGGGATGAAATACTATTATTGTAATTAGTTCCATATTCTTAGGATTTGTCTTGTTGAGCTGGAAGTTTAGATTCCATGTTTAAATTGTAATCCTACGAGCATTAGAGGGTTTCAGAGTAGGTTGAGTGAGGACAAGAGGAATGTGTGTTTAAGTGGCCAAATGTGGCCAAAGAAAAATCAATGGAAAAATACAATGTAAATAATACAAATATAATATGGGTACTTTGGAAACCCATGTACATAAATGAAGTAAAAATAAACTAGTGTGTTATGTTTGTTTGTGTTATTGAGTGGACTTGTGTGTAATTTTTCTTTGTAAGTAAAAATGCATATATATGACCTGTAATGTTATATCATAGATGAATTGTAGTTTTTAGTGAATGTGAAGGAATGCATTTCTAAAGAAAGAGTCGAATCTCATGAATTTGCAGGAGCAGAAACGAGGTTGAGGGTTTCCCAGGATAAAATATTGTGTACCTTATGATTGTGTTTCTTTCAGTGATCCTCTTTATACTTTTGTTTTTGAAATGAATTGAATTCTCATGAAATTTGGAAATAACCTAATAACAACAATAAGAACTTAACAGAAAAATGGTCTAGTTGGATGTTTTGAGGGAGAATACTCTGACGAAGATATATCAAAGAGAGGATATACTATGAAATGGGTGATAGTGAGATAGACCAACCAAAGGGAGAAATGTTAACCTGAACAATGGTCCATATATGTTTGGAGTGATACAGATCGACAGATCTAGGAGGAATAGGTGACAATGTTATACTAGAGCAAGATATCAGAGTGGCCATAGTTTGTTGAAGTTGGATGACTCAGAGTTGGTAGATCAACATTTAAAATCTACTCGAAACATGATAGATAAATGAATTTAGAAGGAGGAATGTGGTAGTCTTCTATTGGATTGAAAGATTCTGAGAGGTTCCAATGTTCATTAGACTCTGAACTATTCATAGGGGTATAATGTATAGGAGTTGAGTTCTCAGACTAATTTTAGTCCATCAAAGTACGAAAGGCTCGGAGTGGTATAACTTCGTCCAACCTACCCATCGGAGTGACACTGTTTGAATCCATCAGGGTATTACCGCTTGATGGAATTCTAACAAGAGAGTCCGGTAGTCTAGAGGGAGTTGTGCACCTTACAACGATAAGATATTGGTTGTGGCGCTTGGTCTTATGGAAATATACCACCCAGGGTTTCAAGGTCTTCGTGCTAATTATGATAAGTGCTCATATACAACATATGGTCACATGGAGGACATGGTCTTAGCGCCTAGAATAAATGATTGCTTAGGTTTTGAAGATATATTAATGTCGATTCAAAGAGCGCCTATATCAAACACAATTAGATATCAAAGGATAATGAAGGTACCAAGAACCTGGTGTTTTTTGAGGAATGAACAACATGGAACAGTCTAAAGAGCATATCGAGTGCTCAAGCTGCTATTAGAGTGGATCAAACTATGTAAGAAGGATTTGGGCTCGTGTAAAGAAGTAGAGAGAATCTTGAATGTTGAAGTTGTATAGAATTTGATTTTGAATCCTCATATGTTGGTTTTAGACTGGGAGGCCACCATCAAAATTAATATTTCTTCAAAATCCATGACTTGAGACATCAAAGCATACTCTTTGTACCTGATTGGTGTTTTGATTTTCCTTTCTTATATTTATAGTGCATCATTTCTTGCTGGAGTAGCTCTACTCTTTCTTGGTGTACTATTGTAGATTATATATGCAATACAAATTTGGGATTCAACATCATCTTGTTGAGCTTTTCTTTCTTCAATATTTTCACTTCCGATGCATTCTTCAGGAAGTTTCCATACATTTTTACTAACATCATCTACATACTCAAGATATAACTTCTCTATTTTGAAATACTTTATGAGTAATATGATCATACATTTTGTAAGATTTACGGTCCACAAAATAACCAATGGAAATGCATTTGATTAACTTTGCATCAAGTTTCCTTATATATTCCTTTCATATGTGGAAAAATTCTTTAGTCCCAAAAAATCTCAAATGATTCACAATTGGTATATATCCATTATATTCTTTATAAAGAGTTCTATCCTTTAAAAACTTGGTTGGACTTCTATTTTTTAATACACATTTTCACTTACAATTTTATCCCACAAACTATTAGGGTGATTTTTTTCTTTGAGCATAGTTCTAGCACACTCTACAATGGTTGTACTCTTCCTCTCAGCCAAACCATTTTGCCGAGGGGTGTGTGGAATCATGCATTGTTTATGAATATGATTGTTTTTGTAGTGCTTTAACAATTCTCTTGAAGTGTGCTCTCCCCCTTGATCTGATCTAAGTATTTGGATATGTTTACTTGTATGCATTTCAACCATATTTCTAAACTCTCCTAAGTATTCATAATATCACTTTTCTTTCTTATAAAATAAACCCATACGAACATGGTTCTATCATTAATGAATATAAAAATATAAGAAGCTCCCCAAAGTTATTTAGTTTGCATTGGCCCACACACATCAATTTTCATTAATTTAAGAAAATCTCTCTTCCATTTATATGTCCTCATTCGAAACTAATTTCTATGTTTTATTCCTATTGCATAACCATCATATTCAATACGCTCATTCTTAAAAACTATAAGACCTTTCCCCATATATTTTCTTTGAAGTAAAACTATATATTTGAGATTTAAATGTCCATACCTTAAGTGCCATAGCTCTTCTATAGACACATTTTTAGATAGAAAATATTGATAACTCTCAACAATAACATAAATTTTTTATAGGTCTCCCACTCTGATTCCTTCGGCTATGACCTTTTAGTGATTTTGCACATTCGTTACTTGAGAACTTGACTTCACAAATTCAATTTTCAAACATTGATCTGTGATTGTTGAAACCAAGATTATAGTTTTGTATTCCCTGGTACACACATTACATTTTTTATTTGTTTCACATGACTATTTGGAAAATTTATAGATACATTACCATATCATTTTATTATGAAATCTATCATCGCCTAGATAGATTTTACCTCCATCAATTTTATCATGATAGTTTTAAACCCATCTATATTAGAAGTCATGTGAATAGATGCTTCTAAATCTATGAAGCATGCATTACAATCATTTGTTTTTTCTCATATGGATACATACGAAATAAACAACTTTAGATTTTTAAGTTCATCACTTACATGTGCTTCTCTATCAACCAAGTTGTCTTCTTCTCTTCTATATTTGGACTCATTAAACTTATTTTTCCTATATTCATAAGCATAGTTTCTAAACTTACCACGATAGTTACATGTACTATTCTTCTTCACATTGGTAGTTGTCTTTGATGAAACCCCACCTTGATACAGTTTCATGTTGGGTTTTCCTCTTTTGTGGTTTATCCATGGATTTCCTTTGTATGAATACTTAGCTTTAGCCATCAAAGTCAAATCTNGTCCACAAAATAACCAATGGAAATGCATTTGATTAACTTTGCATCAAGTTTCCTTATATATTCCTTTCATATGTGGAAAAATTCTTTAGTCCCAAAAAATCTCAAATGATTCACAATTGGTATATATCCATTATATTCTTTATAAAGAGTTCTATCCTTTAAAAACTTGGTTGGACTTCTATTTTTTAATACACATTTTCACTTACAATTTTATCCCACAAACTATTAGGGTGATTTTTTTCTTTGAGCATAGTTCTAGCACACTCTACAATGGTTGTACTCTTCCTCTCAGCCAAACCATTTTGCCGAGGGGTGTGTGGAATCATGCATTGTTTATGAATATGATTGTTTTTGTAGTGCTTTAACAATTCTCTTGAAGTGTGCTCTCCCCCTTGATCTGATCTAAGTATTTGGATATGTTTACTTGTATGCATTTCAACCATATTTCTAAACTCTCCTAAGTATTCATAATATCACTTTTCTTTCTTATAAAATAAACCCATACGAACATGGTTCTATCATTAATGAATATAAAAATATAAGAAGCTCCCCAAAGTTATTTAGTTTGCATTGGCCCACACACATCAATTTTCATTAATTTAAGAAAATCTCTCTTCCATTTATATGTCCTCATTCGAAACTAATTTCTATGTTTTATTCCTATTGCATAACCATCATATTCAATACGCTCATTCTTAAAAACTATAAGACCTTTCCCCATATATTTTCTTTGAAGTAAAACTATATATTTGAGATTTAAATGTCCATACCTTAAGTGCCATAGCTCTTCTATAGACACATTTTTAGATAGAAAATATTGATAACTCTCAACAATAACATAAATTTTTTATAGGTCTCCCACTCTGATTCCTTCGGCTATGACCTTTTAGTGATTTTGCACATTCGTTACTTGAGAACTTGACTTCACAAATTCAATTTTCAAACATTGATCTGTGATTGTTGAAACCAAGATTATAGTTTTGTATTCCCTGGTACACACATTACATTTTTTATTTGTTTCACATGACTATTTGGAAAATTTATAGATACATTACCATATCATTTTATTATGAAATCTATCATCGCCTAGATAGATTTTACCTCCATCAATTTTATCATGATAGTTTTAAACCCATCTATATTAGAAGTCATGTGAATAGATGCTTCTAAATCTATGAAGCATGCATTACAATCATTTGTTTTTTCTCATATGGATACATACGAAATAAACAACTTTAGATTTTTAAGTTCATCACTTACATGTGCTTCTCTATCAACCAAGTTGTCTTCTTCTCTTCTATATTTGGACTCATTAAACTTATTTTTCCTATATTCATAAGCATAGTTTCTAAACTTACCACGATAGTTACATGTACTATTCTTCTTCACATTGGTAGTTGTCTTTGATGAAACCCCACCTTGATACAGTTTCATGTTGGGTTTTCCTCTTTTGTGGTTTATCCATGGATTTCCTTTGTATGAATACTTAGCTTTAGCCATCAAAGTCAAATCTGAATTTTATAATTTTATATCAATACTCTTCATCCTTTCCTCTTCTCACACAAGGATCCGTATCAAGTCAAAAAACGAAGGTGATTTTTCTCTTGATGCAACACTTGTAATAAACACTTGATATTCATGGAACAAACTATTTAATCTTACAGTAAGTAGATCACTACTTGATAATTTATCACCAACTTCACCTAGCTTATCTTTTAAATTTCTAATTCTAGATAGATGATTAGTGATGCTTTCATTTTCTTCCATTTTAATTGAAAAGAGATTACTCTTAAAAAATATCATACTATTAGTATTTATTTTTTCATAGAAAAAATTTAATGCCTCCAGTGTCTCACTTGATATCTTGCATTCAATTATATGAGTAATAATGTCTTTGAGTGACATTGTCAAGAGAATATTTCCCTTGTCTTCTCTTTTGTTCCAATCATCAGGTGAGAGTGTCGAAGTAGTTGGTTTCATTTCAACTCCACACACAAATGCCCATGCATTGGAAAACATTATATCCTTCCAATAAAATCTACATATTAAACTTCAAAATTATATAATTCAATTCATGTAACTTATTTTATTCATTCAGAAAGGAATCTATTAGATTTGAAATAAATAAATATCAAAATAAATAAGAATAAATTATGTGCAATAGCAATTTTACAAGCACACAACAAATTTTACAATATTGTTGCAAATACATGGTTCAACATTGAATGGGCTTTGAATACACAACGTGTCCTTATCTCATGTTTCTACACCCACAACTTGTGGCTCATTTTTTCACAAATTGCAACTCGATTTCTCAACAATTTTTCCTCTTACTAGTGGTTCCCTCCTTTAGATGGCATGCAACTCCTCACATTAACCACTGACTTTATGAGTCCATAGCATCTTCTATCACTCTCATCAGTTTTGTGTTCTCTTGTCAAAAAGTACCTATTCCTCAAACCAAGCTCTCATAGAAAAACATAAATTAAATACATATAAGAAATGGAATTGTATGTATAAAGAGTGGGTTCTCTATTTCATATATATATATATATATATATATATAATTAAAATGCTGAACAGTTTTGTCAACAATTTGGAATTCTAGTATTAATCATTGTAAATTCTCCCTTTCCACAAATTTGAAGGAATTTTGCAACACCAAAATTATCTAAGCATGGCTGGCAATCCTTATCTAACAACATGCTACCGGATTTGACATCTTTGTGAACAATAAAAAGAATTTAATCACGATGCAAATCAGCCAAACCATAAGCTGTTCCAAGGGCTATTTTATAGCGTGTCTTTCAATCCAGTGTTGGACCTATTATTTGATTCAATATGCTAGACAAACTTCTCTTCATGTATTCATATACAAGGAGGGGTGAATCTGTGGTAGACATGCAATAGTAGAGTTTCACTATATATTTGTGCTGGATAGAACCTGTTGTTTCAACCTATATCTCGAATTCATGGTTTCTAAGTGTTTTTTTTGTTTCTCCATAGCTACTCTACTCCAATAACTTCTCCATCAGCTAGATCTCGACTGTATAACTTTCCAGTTCTCCATTGCTAATCATGTTCTCTTCCTTCAATCAATGGAGAATGTCATCGCCAGTGAAGCGTAGCCTGTGAAAGGTTTCATATCCTTGGATAGGGATTCCATTCTATCAATCAGGGTTTTTTTACAGGATGTAGCCATTGCAGTGCAGCTGCAACGATAGAACCCACAACGAGAAGGAAATTCACCAGAGAACCCATTATTCCAATATATCTTCATCTATTCTATCCCAGAGAAATACCCGCCCAATTTCTCGAGTCAAGGTTCTTGAAAACTATTTTTTTTGGACGAAGAAAACATAGATTTTTGATATTTCTAATTTCTTGACCCTTTCACCGTGAAAATTGTTGAGGCTTATCGCCTGGGGTTGGGTTGGGTTGGGTTGGGTGTGGTAGTAAATGTTTCCTTGGGCTTGTATTAAGCTGAAGATTCAGATTTAAAACCATCCATGGGTTGGGTAGGCTAGTAAATATTAGAAGAATTAAAAAAAAAAAATTCTCATTTATAAGAAAAAAAATATTTTTAAACAAAGGTAAAAACCAATGTAGAATATTTACAAATATTTGGGGTGGAATACCAAATAGACCATTCTTGGATATATTTATGGTACTAAAATCATAAAAACTACCAAGGCTTTGTGGTAATAGGCCAATGGAATCATTATTCTGGAATATCAAAGAGACCATTCTTTGATATATTTGAAGGGTAAAGGGGGATGCGCACAGTCTACTCTGCGCAACGTAGTTTAAAACACTGCGCACCAAACAGGGTATGCGACAGAGTTTTCAAGATCATTGCGCAGTGCACAGACTGTCAGATTGTTGCGCACTGTGAATACACACACTAAATAGAATGATTTACAAATGCATAATATAATAGAGAAATAACACAGAAATATGTCAGAAACACAAAATACTTGATATTAATGAACTTTGGTGCAGTGTGCTTGGATTACAAAATACAGTGACAAAATGAGTTTTGGCTCTGATACTTCTTCTGTCAACTCTTCAGCTGCTACTGGTTCTTGAACTTCTTCTTTGCATCCCTCTCTCCTTTTATTTATGTCTCTATCTATCCATCTGTTCTAACTAAGAAACTCAAACTTATATAAACTTCCTTCAGAAGCTAAGACCGACTCAACATTTAACTCAACCATAATTACGACTGAATCTTCAACCACTTAATTTAATTCAGGAAGATAGAATTTGGCTTCATGTATAGTTCTCCTACTTGCCGAATGACTTTTGAGTAAGTATGCAATTTTGTACTTGTAGACTTGTCAGACTGTCTCATTGACATTTTGACTACTGACAGATTTCGACTGATAGACAAATCGGTGGCGACGTGAAGATCTCACTGACTTGTAATTAGAATTTCGAACACTCCCCCTTAATTATAAGATCATGGAGTTACATAAAGAAAATAACATCAAAAATTTGATTTTTCATTTTATTGTCACTCATCTGTTACTGCACAGATTCCCAAACTACTGCACAGATGCAGACATGCATCTCTTGCTAAAGTCTTTGTAAAAATGTCTTCAATTTGTTCTTTTGACCTGCAAAATTCTAAGCAGATCTTTTTCTTATTCACCAATTCTCTGCTGAAATGATATCTTCTATCAATGTGCTTAGTTTTCTTGTGAAACACATGATTCTTTGATAACATGATGGCTGAATTGTTGTCACAGAAAATTGTAGTTGGTTCCTGTTGTTCTTTCAACAAATGTCTTAACATCCTTCTCATCCATACTTCTTGACAAGTTGCGCTTGTGGTTGTGACGTACTCTGCTTCTGCTGAAGAAAGTGTCACTATGGGTTGCTTCATTGATGCCCATGATACTATACCTATTCCAAACTGAAATGTGTACCCAGAGGTACTTTTCCTGTCATCAATATTGCCTCCACAATCACTATCAGTGTATCCAATGAGTTTGAAATTTTCTGAAGTGGAGTACTTTATGCCAAAATCTTTTGTTCCATGCACATATATTAGGATTCTCTTTCCCGCTTTCCAATGTGATTCTTTTGGAGTTTCCATGAACCTTGAGATTAGGCTCACTCCATACATAATATTAGGTCTTGTCACTATTAGATACATTTCAACAAATGTCTTAACATCCTTCTCATCCATAATTCTTGACAAGATTTTCTTGTGGTTGTGACGCACTGCCAAATAAGAAAGTGTCACAAATGTCACGATGCCCATGATACTATACCTATTCAAAACTGAAATGTGTACCTGTGAGAAAATTTTTCTGCCATCAATATTGCTCTCCACAAATTTGCACCATTGTCTTTTTTTATTTTGCATGAACCTTTTTTTTTTTTTTTTTTTTTTTTTTGTTGGGTATGTGTTATATCAGGATTTCCTTGGTGAGCTTTAATCCTGTTTATGACAGGTGTTGGTGCTGCTTTTGAGTTTACCATATTGAATCTCTTTAATATTTCATGTGCATTCTTGGACTGTGAGATAAATATACCAGTTTTGGACTGGTGCACTTCTATTCCCAGAAAATATCTCATAAGTCCCAAATCATTCATTTCAAATTCATCCTTCATGACTGAGTTGAACTCTTCTATGCCAAAATTACCTGTGAATATCAAATCATCCACATATAAACAAACAATTAACACATTACCTTGCTGATTTGATTTGATGTACAATGTTGGCTCATTTTCACTTCTCTGAAATCCATTTTGTGTGAGATAGGAATCTATGCGACTGTACCAAGCTCTTAGAGCTTTCTTTAATCCATATAGTGTTTTCATTAATTTGTATACTTTGTTTTCTTGTCTTGGAAACTTAGAACCTTGTGGTTGTTTCACATATACTTCTTCTTCTAAGTTTTCATTCAAGAATGTTGACTTTACATCCATCTGCTAAACTAGCCATTTGTATTGTGTGGCAATTGCTAACACGGTTTTGACTGTGTCCATGCGCGCAACTGGTGCAAATGTTTCATTGTAATCAATTCCAGGTTGTTGTGTAAAGCCTCCCACAACTAATCTTGCCTTGTACTTCTGTACTTTTCCTTCTGCATCTTGCTTGGTTTTATAAATCCACTTGACACTTATGACTTCCTTATCATTAGGTACATCTACCAATTTCCAGGTTTGATTATTCTCTATGCACATGATTTCTTCATCCATGGATTGTGCCCATACTTTCTCTTTGACAGCTTCTTCAAAATTTAATGGATCATCTATTTGTGAAAATAGAGAAAAGACTAAAAATGAATTTGTTATGTCTTCATTATAGATGTCGTGCAGACTTCTTGTCTTTCTTGGTAACAAAATTGCTAATGTTGGATCTGGAGAAGTAGAAGTATTCAGACTGCTTGTTGGTGTTTGTTGTGCTCTAGGTGTGGACTGCGCACTTGTTGTTCTTACCAGAGTATTTTGTGTGGTAATTTGCGTTGCAATGCCAGGTGTAGACGGAGCTACGCACTGTCCTGTGTATGGTGTTTGAAACACTTCATCCTCTGCATCATTATGCTCCATTGTGTCAATTATATTTACTGTCTTTTCTATGGTTCCATCCCATGCTTCATTCTCTATGAATTGAACATCGCGCCTGATTATGACTTTTCTTGTGACTGGGTCATATAGCTTGTATCCTTTTGTTTCTTCAGAATCCCAGCAAATATACATTTTTGTCCTTTGTTGTCCAACTTCCTTCTCAATTCATCTAGAACATGTGTGTATGCGACGCAACCAAAAACTCTTAAATGAGCCACATTATGCTTTGATCCTATCCATGCTCCCTGAGGAATTATATTCTTCACATTATTTTTCGGACATCTATTCAAGATGTATGTTGCAGTTGCTACTTCCTCATCCCAATACTCATTTGACAAATGTTTGGTTGTTAACATATTGCGCGCCATTTCCATGATGGTTCTATTATTTCTTTCTGCGACACCATTCTGTTGTGGTGTGTATCGCACGGTAAATTGCTTGTAGATGCCATGATCTTTACAAAAGTTCTGAAATTCTCTTGACATGTTTATCCTCCTCTATCTGTTCTTAGACACTTGATGTAATAACCATTATGTTTCTCCACAAGTGATGTAAATTGTTGAAAACAACCCAATGCGTCAAATTTATGCTTTAGAAAATAAATCCATGTCTTTCTTGAGAAATCATCAATGAAAGTTAGAAAAATAAATATTACCTCCTATAGACGGAGTTTACATTGGTCCACAAATATTAGAATGTATTATTTACATTGGATCTATTTCTCTATAAGACTTGCCAACTGGAAATGATTCTATGTGTTGCTTTCGAAATATGCAACCTTCACATATCCTTTCTGGTTTTTCAATCAATGGTAATCATTTTACCATATCCTTTACGTGAAATAGTTTCAGACCTCCAAGTTAAAATGTCCGAATCTGAAATGCCATAGCTAGGAGTCATCTTGTGTTTCAAATTGGAATGTTGCCTTCATTTCTGCGCCATTTGCTCCTTTCTTGATATTGCACAAACTATTTTCTTCATTAGTATTACGCGTGCTTTCTGCTGTAAATGCAATGTCTAACTATGCACTTTTTCTTTTGTCAATAGTTTGCGATGTGTTCTTCTTCTTGACCGGCTTTAATTTCAATGGGAACATTCTGTTACTTGTCATCTCGATTTTTGCAATAAGTAAATTGCTTGGGATTTTATCCATAATCACAAAGTGATTATCTTCCATGTAGACTCTGTATCATTTTTGTAACAGTTGTCATGTACTCATCAGATTATGCTTCAAACCAGAAACATAATATGCATCAAACATAACTCTATCTTCTCCTTGTCTGGTTAAAATATTTATACTGCCTTTGCCTAAGACAATGACTTGGATATATGTTCCAAGTGTAACCTTGGTCTGTACTGACTCATCCAAATGAGAAAACAATTCTATGGTTCCTATCATGTGGTTATTGAAGCTGGAATCTAAATACCATATGTCACATGGACTTGCTTGAGCAACATTGCATTCAATTGGTGACACTATATTAGACATTTCTTCTACGCTAGACATAGCTACAACGCGCACCATAAACATAGGTCGATTTTGGTTATTTGTGTTGTGTAGTTGATATTGACTTTGTTTTTTCTGATTATATTGTCTCTTTCTGCACTCATATGCGTAATGTCCATACTTTTTACAGTAATGGCATTGAATCTTTGATTTGTCAGTTTTTTGACAAGTTGATTGGCCGGTACTTGGATTTTGACCTCTTCCACTAGTATTTCCAGGATTGCTACTGCATCCACTTCTGTCATAGCTTCTTCCTCTGCCTCTAGAGTTAGCTCTCCCACTTCCTCTTCCATGGCCTATAGATTATTGTGTGGAAAAAGCGTTTTATAATGACATATTTGACCTATTCAATCTATGTTCATGATTGACGAGGGAAGCTTGCAGTTCATCTAGACTGAACTGACTCAGATCTTTTCCTTCTTCTAGAGTTACAACTAGAGTATCAAATTTAGGAGGAAGACTTCTAAGCACTTTCTCAACAACTTTTCTATCATCTATGATTTCACCATGAGACTTAATTTGATTTATTAGTCCAATGACATGTTTGTAGAAAGAATCTATCGTGTTTGAATCTTTCATTGAGATAGTTTCAAAATCTCTTCTAAGAATCTGAAGTTTTGCAGTTTTTACTTTATCCATACCTTGATAAGTGGTTTGTAATATATCCCATGCTTCCTTGGCTTGATTTTCTGATGCAACTCTTGGAAGTATGCTCTCATACATGGTTTGATGTATATAAAACAACGCATTTTCATCCTTCTTTCTTTGTTCTTTCAAGACATCTTTCTTAGCTTGTGTGAGGGTGTTATATGTTGCATGATCTGTCAGTTCAACATAACCATTTTCAACTATCTCCCATACATATTGACCTTGGAACAAAGCCTTCATGGTCAAGGACCACATCTCATAGTTCTTGCCTTTAAAAGTGGGAGGTTGTAGATTTGAGGTAGAAGCCATTTTTTTACTTTCAACAAAGTTTCTACTCTGACAAACTCATTCTGGTAGAACCTTCTCTGATACCAAATTGAAGGGTAAAGGGGGATGCGCACAGTCTACTCTGCGCAATGCGATTTAAAATACTGTGCACCAAATAGACTACACGACAGAGTTTTCAAGATCACTTTGCAGTGCACAGACTGCCAGATTGTTGCGCGCTGTGAATACACACATGAAATAGAATGATTTAAAAATGCGGAATATAATAGAGAAATAACACAAAAACTTGTCAGAAACACAAAATACTTGATATTAATGAACTTCGGCGCGGTGCGCTCGGATTACAAAATATAGTGAAAAAATGAGCTTCAACTCTGATACTTCTTCTGTCAACTCTTTAGCTATTGTTGGTTCTTGAATTTCTTCTCTGCATCCCTCTCTCCTTTTCTCTATGTCTCTATCTATCCATCTGTTCTAAGTAAGAAACTCAGACTTATATAAACTTCCAAGTCAGAAGCTAAGACCGACTCAACATTTAACTCAACCATAATTACGATTGACTCTTCAACCACTTAATTTAATTCAGGAAGATAGAATTTGGCTTCATTTATAGTTCGCCTGCTTGTCGACTGAGTTTTGAGTAAGTATGAGACTTTGCACTTGCAGACTTGTTAGACTCTCTGACTGACATTTTGACTACTAACAGATTTCGACTGACAGACAAATCAACGGTGACGTGAAGATCTCATTGACTTGTAATTACAATTTCCAACAATATCTATGGTACTGAAATCAGACAAGCTACTAACGCTTTGTGTTAATGGACCAATGAAATTATTATTGCAAAAGATCACCAGATTTCACCAGACTCTTTGGTCATTTTCCTAGAATATTTGTTCTGAACCACTTCTAGAGATACCAAGATTTTCAATCTTGCAAACTCAAAAAGAGTCCCATTAAGCGAGTTATTAGAGGCATCATAATGCCTCAAGAATTTTCAAGCTTGAAAACTCGAAAAGTGTCCCATTAAGTGAGTTATTAGAGGCATCATAATGCCCAGGTTTCTAAAACCTGAAGGGATCTCTCCTATAAGATAATTATATTAGAGTTCCAATAAATAGAACCTCAAAACCCTTATGCTCTATTTGGGTATATTAGAGTTCCAATAAATAGAACCTTAAAATCCTTTTTCTCTATTTGGGTATAGTTGTTGTTAAATATTGGCAGCGAGTTTTAGGTTTCCTAGCTCCATAACATTAGAGATGGAAGGTGAAATGGGTCCTTATGAGGTCAGAGTTTGATTTTTAGACATATATTTATTTGGGTATTAATTGATTTGGAGAATTATCAAAATTATTTGCTAAGACATGGACTTTCAATTAGGTCATCAAAGAACATTCAATTAGGTCATAAAAAAGAAAAATTTGTTCATTGACTAGTGCAAAGTTTGTAGAAATATTTGTGGGGAAATCGTGGAAAGTTTTCGTGAATGAATTGAATTTATGGTTAAATGTTTCAGATGGTTTACAATTGATTTGCTACTTCTCAATACAAAAATATTTCAAGTAAATGAGAGCTTAAAAATATGGAACCATCTTTACCTATAGTTGTAACAAATGTAAGGAGTAAGCTCTTCTGGGGTGTTGGGAAGTTGCCTTGGTGTGGACTAAGATGGGGTGCTGGGAAGTGGATCTTATAAATGAAATCAATGTAACATTCAACACATATGTCATATTCAAGTTGGTTGTAAAACTACGTGAACCTCTATTTTCATCGTTCCAACTTCAAGTGAGAAAGCTAAATGGAATGTATGGTTGCAATCCCTAATCCATCTTACAACATCCATAATTATGTTAAGCTCCACAATTATATACTTATAATGCATTTATAATTATATATTTATAATGCATCATCATAAACTTTTAATTATCTTCAATTAAATTTTATGTTAATGAAAAATACATCCACTGTTATTTTTTAAGTGTGTATAATGTATTTATTGTTTTCATTCAAAAGATAACCTTGATTTTCATAGAAAGAAAAAAAGCATTATCATTTTTTTTTTAAATTGGAGGAAAAACAAACTCAGCAATATAAAATTAAAAAGTATTATCATCAATTTTTTTATAAATTAAAAAAAAAAAACTCGACACATGTTATAGTGATACTTTCATCAATTTCATTACCGACAAAATTATCAATAATTTTAACATTAAACAATAAACCTTACAAAAAGAAAGTGTAACATAATCACCATTATATAAAGTAATTATAAAAAACATATATTTACACATGTCACCATTTTTTTTAAGTGAAATGATGACCTTCTAACTTAATAATCTTTGATGATAAAATTACATTGATTTTGATTTAATTAATTTTTTTTCACAAATCAATAAAGAAGAAAAATGTTTAAATAGAAAAAAATGTTATTCTATGTTTTAATGTGAAGAATATTGTTTTCTAGTTCCCTAGAGATGATGCTATGCCAATATAATAATAAGCACCCCATAGATGGTCTATTATAAAGGTATTATAAAGGTAAATATGCAAATTGAAAACTAAAATGTTCACTTAATATTAAAAAGTAATGTAAATAAAAATCTCATAAAAGTATTTTATATATAGTTTTGTTTGAATAAAAATTTCATAAAAATATTTATATATAGTTTTGTTTGAATATTGTAGAAACATTATCATAAAAATCATAGTTTCATTTTAAAAACTGCAATAAAAATATGATTATATTAGATAAATATAAAAGCAAATAGAGAGTTATGGTTATGAAAAAGTTCATATGCTTTGATAAATTGCAATTTGATAAATTGCAATTTGGATGGAATATATATATATATATATATATATATTACGATCTCTCAAATAGTATGCATAATTTTTCTTTTCGAAGAGACCTTTCATGCACATAAACCATATCCAATATCGAGATGTAATCTATTATAAAAAATAGTGTTGCAAACAGTGCTTTTGAAAGGGACAAGAGATTTTCTTCTATGTATATCGTTATTTCCTTTAAAACCATCCATTTTCTGTAACTTATAGTTGGAAAACGAAGCTTGCTACAACAATTAACATTTGGCTGAGTTAATTTATAGCCCCTCTTCACTTGATAGAGATATGATTCTGTCCACATTTGGCTCTTGGTTGTATGTTTAAAATTGAAGAAATCTACGACGTAATGTTTAAAATTGGACAAATCCATCCACGTAGTGTTTTATAAATTTTTATGTCTGGTTTGTTTGATGGTGAAAAATAAATGCTTCCGTAAACTTTGAAACTTTGATCTCCACTTCTTCCTTTTAAATATTATAGGAATGTAAGCAAGTAAGTAAGCTTACTTGCATAGAATGCATGCACTACTACATTGCAAAATCCACTACATTAAAGCCGACTCCCATGCATGAGGTAGAGGTAACATTTGTCACTCTGAAACTAATTTATAGCAAAATCAGCTTCAGTAATATATAACTATGGCTTTTACTATGCATAAGGCATTGGTTGAATTTGTAACATTTTGTAATATTAAAGTTTACTACAACATGTAAATAAAATATGCACTAATTTAGGTTTGTTTTTATTAAGTGAGTTCAAAGGCATCACCATATCGATGGTTAGTGCATTAGCATTCTTATCTAGAGTAAGATTTTCAAAGTTTGATGGTTATGCACTGTACATATGAAAGTGGATTAAATTCTAGTCCAATTCTACTTAATGTACTTCAATTAAGGGATCTAAATTAGTTGGATTGATTGGTGAGGAATACAGAGTTTTACAGCAATTGGTAAGGTGTAATTCTTGTGTGGTATTTTTATGGAGTTATGGGGTCACCTTGAGGTAGTGGTCGAACATGGTTGTATCCATAGAGATTATAATAAATGGTCTTGTAACCTGTCCACATAAAAGAAGATCAAATCTCACCTTAATATCCTCCAATTTTTATTTTTTTAACTAATGAGTAAGGTTCAATTCCCATGAGAGATTTTCCTCAAGACATGGTGTCACCTTCACAAGTGGATTAAATTCCATCTCCATGTAATTGGATTTAAATCCCAAAGGGGTTGGATCCATTGGTGAGGAATGGTGATTTTTTCACCATTGGATAAGGTTTAAATATCATGAAGGTAATTCCTAAATCCATGGTTCATTCCAAGGTAGGGGTCAAATGTGTATTTTCAGTGACATATATTATATTAAACAATATCATGACCCATACAAATATAAGTGGATCAAATACCACCCCTATGTCCTTCAAATTAATGCCTATTGAGGTTAGATCAATTGGTGATGAGAGAAGAGTTTTTCCCCAATGGAGGAAGTTCAACTATTGTGAGGGTTGTTCATGGAGATGTGGGGTTAAATTAGGGTAGTGGTCGAACATGTGGCTAAACATATCAAGATTATATTAAATGATATCATGACTCATAGACACATAAGTGGATCTCTCATGTCCTTCAAATCGAGCCCAAATGAATTGGATCCATTAGTGATAGAGGAGGATTTTTCATGAGTGGGCAATGTTCAATTTTGACAAGAGTTATTCCTAGAGCCATGGGATCACCTTAAGGCAGTGATTAAACATGTGATTGCACTAAAGAGATTACCAATGACCTCATGATCTTTGCACTTGCACTGAAGGCCCTGATACTTTTGCTGGGTCTCCTAGATTCCAGTTTGCTTTTCTATTTACCGAGTGCAAGCATATAAACTGGGATTATAATACTTCTCTATTTATCAAGGTAGCCGTACGTTTTGATCTGGAAACTCTATCACGAGATTTCTTGTTTACTAGGTAGTAAATTAATTCTTGACGGGGCTCATGAATTCCTCGTTTTGACCCTGGAAGGCAATACGTGAAATGCTCACACAATAAGTGTAAGAATTGCAAATGCGGAAACACAATTCACATATGATAATTAAAAATCACACAGATAAGAAACACAGGGATTTCACGTGGTTCACCCAAACGTTGGGCTACGTCCACTAAGCATAGGCACCGATTGTCTTATTATTCAGATCAAGGAGATTACAACAGACTAGAAAGTTCTCACTTTGTCTCTCTCTTTCTCATTTTCCTCTATGTGCTTACATGTATTTATTTACATTTACAAGAAACTGATTATTAAATGCAATCCCTATCCATATTCTAACTTGGTCTATTTAGTTGTAACCAACGCAAAATAATAGGATCCAGATCCATCCTTGAAGGAATTCGTTGTCACCAAATCCCAACAATATCCACCTTGACAACAACTAACCTAATACATTACTCCTTCCTTTTGTTCATCACCTTTTTTGCAAGCCAAGAGAAGTCAAGCACCAATGCAAATTCTCTAATAAAATTGGTTTCATGATCTCGCTTGTGTGACTTGTACGAGTTTGGATTTCCTGAGGGGTCACTCCACCTCCAACATGTCTTCCACAACTGTGGTGTGAGACATATTTAGTGATAGATCTCTTCCTATCCAAAACTCCTGTAAAATATACATTACAATTATCACAGACCATCTCAGTGTAATCATTATAGGTGACATTTTTTCTTCTCAAATGTCAAAGCACCCATTTCACTGCAACACCTGAATCTGTCACGTATATGAAAACATCATTAGCATGTGAAACATTTGGTCTTAACCATTTCATCACATACAACAAACCTCCTACTGAATTTACACGAGACATAACATTTTCTTCTTTATAGACATGCCCTATGCTTGAAGAAAACTTGTATTGGAAAGCAAGAGGGATAAAGACTGGTTTTACAATGTTCATATTAAACTCCAACCACAACTTACCATTACCATCTTTATATACTTCCATGCGCATAATTTGTTTTGTTGCTCCTTGATCCCTCATCTGAATTGTCCTGTCCACCTGAGTAATTTTCTTACTGATTTTATTCATGCTTCGGCTTGCATCGAGCATATCATCAACAAATAACATAAAGAATGTGAATGTACTATAAAATGTATAGTCATTCCTACCCTTTGAAGAATTCAGACTCACTATGAAGGATTCAAACCTCTTGTATATTTGTTTGGGTACCAATAGGCCATAGAGTGAATTATCTAGCATGCAAACAAATTTACCATTGTGATCTTGAATCAACCCTTTTGGTTGTTCCATACATACTATATCTTTGCCAATGATGACCTTGTGAGAAGTAGGATCCCACACAGAACATCCCTTTATACCACCATAATAACTTGCAGAGATATAAAACAAGCAGGAATTCAGAAACAAAGATTTTAAGTTTGGAAATGATTTACCGCTTACCAGTACCTGCAATTCTTTCTTTCTCTTATGACCTTGATGTTTCTTCCATAAACAAGAAGATAAATATGTCACTTCAGATGCTACTTCAGTACTCCCTTCCATCTTATAAAGGTTATCAACCTTTGTTTCCTTCATCACTACTAAACTACCTTTCGACAATGTGAGTGCTCCACCTTGACCTGTATACTTATATCCACAAGAATCCAACATTCCCAATGAACTAAAATTTTATTTAAGATCAGGTACATATCTAACATTCCTTAATTCTGTAAAAATACCATCGAACATCCTGATTCTAATACTGCCAACCCCAACAGTTTTACAGGGAATACCATTTCCCATAAACACTACACCTTCATCAACATATTGGTAAGAAATGAACCAATTTCTATGTGAGCATATGTGGTGGTAGGCACTTGAATCTAACTTCCATTCTTCTTGATATTGTAAATTACTAGAAACAGATAAAAGATGATCAATCATACCTGAATTTGTTACAGCCAATTTTTTTTCCTTTGTAGAGTTTTCCTCGGATGCCTTCCTCTTTAAGCAATCTTTTTTGAGATGTCATGTTTTTCCACAGTACCAACATTTTTATTTACCCTTTCTATGTCTTGACTTAGATCGAGAAAAACTTCTCTCATTCTACTCTTTAGTTCGACCTTTGATCATCATCGCCTCTGAAGTTGAGGTTTCTTTACTAGATTTTCTCCTCATCTCCTCAGCCAACAAAATTCCCACAAAAGGATCATAATCTAAAGCATCTGCTGAGCTAAAAATAATAGAGGTGACTATATTATCCCAAGACTCAGGCAACGAACACAATAGTGTAATAACCTTATCTTCATCTTCGAATTTAACTTCCATACTAGTCAATTGAACTATAAGGGTATTGAAGGTATTTAAATGGTCAACAACTTGTGTACCTTCTTTTATCCGCATACTGGACAATTGTCTCTTCAAATAGATTTTGCTCGTTAAGGACTTCGTCATATATAGAGTTTCCAACTTGCTCCATAAGCCTGATGTTTTATCCTCTCCTACGATATTAAACAAAACATCATCTGCCAAACATAAATGAATGGTACTAAGAGATTTTATGTCCAGATCTTCCCATTCCTCATTCGTCATGGTTGTTGGTTTCTTTGACTTGCCTGCCAATGTTTTTTGCAACCCTTGTTGCACCAATAAATCCTGCATCTTGAGCTTCCAGAGCTCAAAGTTGCTTTTACCACTAAACCTTTCAACTTCAAACTTCAGCCTCTACATCTTAGCCATTAGCACAAAATCTCCTAATACCCCAATCACTCCTTATAATAACCAAGGCCCTTTAAAAAATATGTAGAGGAATAATGGTTTAAGTTCCACAAAGTTTAATAAAAAACCTTTTACTAACCTCTCATTTTATTTAAAATAAAAAACACCTTTTTAAAAAACCTTCCACCTTTTAAATATTATATTTAATCCCAAATATAATAAACCTCAATTAAAAAACCTTTTTACCTTATGCACCCACCTGACTTGCAATGTTCACTTATTATGCATACACTCCTCCACCTTTGTTTTATGAATAGAATATAATATTCTAATTATTGTAATTGCTAATACCTTAAATTATGAAAGAAAACCATGCAAATTTGTTTAAGAGGAGTAGCCGCACCTCACGCTACCACTGGAATGTGGATATCTTAAAAGGTCTATGCACCTCTCAATATTCTTGGATGATGAAGATTTCAGAGGAGGGACCTGCGGCCAAGTATAGGTATTGGTTGTCTTATTATTCAGATCAAGGAGATTACAACAGACTATCAAGTTTTCACTCCGTCTCTCTCTTTCTCATTTGCCTTTAAGGGCTTACATGTATTTATATACATTTACAAGAAACTGATTATTAAATGCAATCTCTATCCATATTCTAACGTGATCTATTTAGATGTAACCAACCCAAAATAATAAGATCCAACCTATCCTTGAAGGAATTAGTTGTCACCAAATCTCAACAATAAATATCTGTAAAAACTTTGATTCATATGCATCATTTTCACAGAAATGATGCAAAATGATGCAATACCTTCGTGCAGCTTAAAGATAAGTAGAAGCAGCTTAAAGGATAACAACGTAGCAGCTAAATGAAGTACAACTAACAAAACTATGTTTACCCATTCAATAACATTGCCAATTGGTGTCAACAAAAATCATCTTAACAGCATTTGCATCATCTAAAAACAAAAGATGGACCAATCGATCCAAGGTTCTCATGGCTTAGCCCATTGTACTGGGGATAATCTAGGGCTACACTATATAGTACTAATTACCCCTTTTAGGGATGAGCTGGTAAGGTCCTGACGGTGGTGCGCTTGCGCCTTTGTTCCTGGTCCTCTGATCCCTTTTTACTCTGTTGCAACTCAACAGTTGTCTCTTTCTCACGTAAATCAGTTGTCTTCATAAGTTCAGACAGACTTCTATACTTCTTCCAAGGGTGTTTAGAACCTGTTTTACCATATTTTCCCAAATTTTTGGAGCATGTTTTCGATTTCGCGCAGTGACCTCGCACGGACTGAAGCGTCGGGAATGAGTCCTTGCATATCCTGCATGTATATTCTATTACATGTTCTGTTTTTCCGCTCTTTTGTTTCTTTGCATCTCCAACAATTTTCTCTCTATGGTCTGTATCCGTGCTCTTCAAAATATCGGACAGACTTCCTGTTTTCCGCGTCTTCCCTTTAACCACATCAAACATTACATTGTCCATATCTGCTGGTACAGTGACGCTGCTTGAGGAGCAGACCGTTCCATCTCGTTAGGGATTGCTGGTACAGTGACGCTGCTTGAACGAGAAGGCCGTTGCATCTCGTTAGGGGGAACTACATAAAACGCTGCTAGATCTTTAAATTTTAATCCCTTCTCTCTACCTCTAATAGGTACCATCTTCAGGTAAAAAGCCCGCGCCGCAGTCGCTGAAGTTAGAAAGGTATTCCTTGACCTAATAACAAAACCAAATTATACCAATAAACAAATAATATTTTAATTTTGGATCTAGTAAAGTATTAAACTTGGAATTCTAATGCTTGATTCTAAAACAAAATCAATAATACAGGAATGATTCTCTCCTCCTCATCCAAGTTCAATTACTTGTAAATTTGTAAATGACATGGTTGTAAATGACATGTTATGCCCTCAAATGGATCTGTAAAATGTTTTTGTTGTTCAGTCCATAATATTACTAAAATACTCTCCCCGTATTTTGGTTTTCTAATATAAGTAGCTAGCAGGATGCCATGAACCACATAAAAAAAAAAAACCAACTTTTTATCCTTTGAATTTATTCTACAGAGAACCATATTCATCTAAATGCAAATCCTAAACACATGAAAGAAGATTTAGACTCAATACAAGGTTAATTATATGATGTGCCTTGAACCACATAAAAAAAGTGAACCACAAAAAAACATAAGACTGACTTTTTAGCCTTTGAATTTATTCTAAAGAGAACCAGATTCATCTAAATGCAAGTCCTCAACACATGAAAAAAATAAGACTGACTTTTTAGCCTTTGAATTTATTCTACAGAGAACCAGACTCATCTAAATGAAAGTCCTCAACACATGAAGGGAGATTTAGACTCAAGACAAGGTTAACATTGTTTCTGTATGGATATTTAGATAGTAAGCTCATAAAAAGTTGAACATGTCACTTACCTGAATTGAATTTGATAGGAAGTACTCTTTATAATGTAAGAGACAAGGTTAACGTTGTGTCTATATAGATATGGATGTTTAAATAATAAGCTTATAAAAAAATGAACATGTCACTTACCTGAATTGAATTTGATGGGAAGTACCATTTATGATGTAAGGATATTCAATATGGAAATTGTGTCCAAACCCCGTGAGTATTCCACCTATAATCCTAAGACTTGAAAGACTTAGTGAACTAAAACACTTAAATAACTAAACAAAGGGAAATCATTACTAACATGAGAAAAAGCAGATTAAACATGAGAAAATAGATTGAACAAATACTAAATAAGGAAGGTTTTCAACTATCCAAACTAAACTCAATTACTATAATGCCATAACCCTATATAATTCTATTTTCGAGAAAATCAACCCCAAAATATGCGTAGAAAACAACTAAAACTTGAAACTTTTAAACTACTCTTAAAGATAAGCTCTTACATTTACTATTGCACCACTAAGTCATTTACTATGTCATCACAATTCATTAAACTCAATCTTATATATTAAATATTAATATGGAAAAAAATATATATATATTAATCTTATATTTTTTAGTGTTTAAATATAGAAAATTAAAACAAATAGATATACTTGTTTATTTTGTTATATTATTACTATTATTATTTCACCCTAGTCATATATATATATATATAAAAGAATCTCCCTAGGCTACGAAGACATGGCGATTTCCACTTGGTGATTCTTCTTGTCCTGCTAGAGTTTCTTTCCAAACTTAATTCTAGTTAATTCTAGAACATAATTGAAGACAAAAGTAATACATTTTGAAAATATATAAATCTTAGTGATATGTAGGCTAGTGTCCATTGGTATGGCTTTCTTTTTTCTTTCATGGATTCCTTTATCCATTCCCCTCCTTGAACATGTAACGCTCTCATGGATTTTTGGGATCATTTTTTCTAGTTTTTTTCCATTATTTTTTTCCTCTTCTTTGTAGGATTGTTAGATTTGCGGTATTGTCTTCTTTTGTATTAAATTTAGACCTAATTTTCTCAACACTTTTTTTGAGAAAGTAGGAAGTGCGATCACTAAAGGTAGGGAAGAGGGAATCTTTGGAGGAGAGGCATCTTCTAGAGCCAATGGTGAAGGTGGAATTTTTGTGTCTACATTTGAACTTTAAGCCTATTGCGTTTTTTATATCGAACACTGTTCAGTTTAGGTGATAGATTGAAGGCCCCAAATGCCTACTTAGTGAATATTATTGGAGATGAGTAGTGAACAAAGTCTATTTTTTTCTCGACCTTTTACTAGTGTCTTGCTTATAATACAGAGGGGATAATGTTATCTTGATCACACCAAGTTTGCATGGTGTTATGTTGTCTAATTGGATCTAATAGAGACTCATATGTGGGTTCCTTCTTGATTAAGTGGCGCTACTTCGAAACTTTGACAAGTTGTCACTTGTGTTCGACAAGTTTTATGGGATTTCTTTGTCGGTTCTTGTTGTGGCCTACCTCTTGATTATTGACATAATTGGATGGAATGTATCATTTTTTGAAGCATGTTTCACAGTATAAGGAAACTATATCATAGCCATGAGGTAGTATCAATATGTAGTCTTATGCTACCAACTTGATCTCTAGGGAAAGCCTTATGTAAGCCCATGTCCACACAAATGTTTTCATTTGTAGTTATATGTTACTTTTTCATTTCTATACCTGTCTAATGGGATTTCCCAAAGGTGTTTCTAGTTCCCTACAATGTTTCCAAGCCTTAGAACTACAATGAAAGGTTTGGTATCCTTATCGAGATCGGAGTGATGGAGACAAAGCGTCAAATTAACTCAAAGGTTGGGATCCACAACTTCATGTAAAGCTTGGCGTTTCCTTGAAACAAAGGGTTGTATTTTGTATTCATCATTGTTTTTCTCCTTAGTTGAATTTGACTATGAAGAATAATTTTACACATGTATATATATAGGTTTCCTTGTGTTTTTCTAGATTTGAGGCTATTTTATTATGTTTATGAAGATCTAATAGTTTAATCCACATCCCATTAAACTGATGGATGAACCTATTTTTGTTAAAGATATGAGTTTGTTGTTTTTCCTAGTATATTGACTAAATGGAAATGGATGGTGTTGGAACTTCATTCACCATTCATACTTGAGGGAACCCAACTAGCGTAACTACCATTGCATTGCAATTAAGAAAATGTTTTGTAGCTTGATTGAGTAGGGAGTCTTTGATCTCCATTCATATTGAGTTATGGGGGGGGGTTGTTGATAATGGTTCATTGGGAAAATATATCATATAGGGGGATTAGTGACTATAATCATTTATTAAATATGATGGGGTGAGAAGATGGGAAACATTGGGAATCACCATGATAGTTGGGTCTTCCCCTAATAGAAGCATATTTTAAGATGGAATGATTTGGAGGCCATCCATGAGGAATCTAACCTTCAAGGAGGGATCATCTTTAGGGAGGAGGACTAAGCCAGGGCTTGGAGCCCTGAACGTGTCTTATGTCTATATTGTGAAGGAACAATTTAATAAGAAGATAAATAATCCATGGTAGAGGTGGCATTGTAGCTAGGGAGAGAGCCTAGCTTATTTGCATGTATCTCTAGAGTGCAACATGATAATCTTGAAAAATAAAAGATTATGTTGTCACTGAAATTATTAGTGTTCAATTATAAGTATGGAAAGAGAGTGGGTTTTGAACCACTTAAATGTGCGCAACGAGTGTAATGTAATTCTCAGATAAATTCAACTACTACCACGGTGTGCTACCATGGAAACCTTATGTGGATCCAACCCGTTTGGGAATTTAAAT
Organism: Picea sitchensis; assembly: GCA_010110895.2. Lineage (NCBI taxonomy): Eukaryota > Viridiplantae > Streptophyta > Pinopsida > Pinales > Pinaceae > Picea > Picea sitchensis. Next base: position 588,461 of record SNQJ01S0003440.1, on the reverse strand, counting down.
TTTGGTTATATTTTAAATGCTTAGTGTCTAGTCTTAAGGATGACAAAAGAGTGGGATTTGATCCACTAATATGTATATGGGGAGTATGTATAATGCACCTTTCTATTACCTTACAAGTGCATTTTTCTTCTTCATCATTATCATTATCCGCGATTTCATTAATTTCATAATCTCTATTTAATTAAAACTTAAAATAACCAAAAAACCATTTTTCATAAACATAGTTTCTATTTTAAAGTGCACCCCTCACACATTCAAGCACTACCTCCAAGTTTCCCATTGAAATTTTAGAGGTTGGACACCCTTATCAAAATGAAAACTTGATATAAATCTTCATGGAAATCTTAGAGGTTGGACAACCTTATCAGAATCTCATTGTTATAATTATTTTCATACTATTTTGAATGTAAAAATGTAAATATTATGAGAATGAAACCTTTTTCTCCTTCTTCTTGTTTATAATATTTTAAATGTAAATATTATCTTCTTCTTATGAGAATCAAACCTCTCTATTCTTTTTTTTAATAATAATTTCAATTATTTTTAATATAAAATGAAAATATTATCTCTTTT
>SNQJ01S0003440.1:576299-587878 GCA_010110895.2 Picea sitchensis | reverse complement strand
CAAAGGAAATCCATGGATAAACCACAAAAGAGGAAAACCCAACATGAAACTGTATCAAGGTGGGGTTTCATCAAAGACAACTACCAATGTGAAGAAGAATAGTACATGTAACTATCGTGGTAAGTTTAGAAACTATGCTTATGAATATAGGAAAAATAAGTTTAATGAGTCCAAATATAGAAGAGAAGAAGACAACTTGGTTGATAGAGAAGCACATGTAAGTGATGAACTTAAAAATCTAAAGTTGTTTATTTCGTATGTATCCATATGAGAAAAAACAAATGATTGTAATGCATGCTTCATAGATTTAGAAGCATCTATTCACATGACTTCTAATATAGATGGGTTTAAAACTATCATGATAAAATTGATGGAGGTAAAATCTATCTAGGCGATGATAGATTTCATAATAAAATGATATGGTAATGTATCTATAAATTTTCCAAATAGTCATGTGAAACAAATAAAAAATGTAATGTGTGTACCAGGGAATACAAAACTATAATCTTGGTTTCAACAATCACAGATCAATGTTTGAAAATTGAATTTGTGAAGTCAAGTTCTCAAGTAACGAATGTGCAAAATCACTAAAAGGTCATAGCCGAAGGAATCAGAGTGGGAGACCTATAAAAAATTTATGTTATTGTTGAGAGTTATCAATATTTTCTATCTAAAAATGTGTCTATAGAAGAGCTATGGCACTTAAGGTATGGACATTTAAATCTCAAATATATAGTTTTACTTCAAAGAAAATATATGGGGAAAGGTCTTATAGTTTTTAAGAATGAGCGTATTGAATATGATGGTTATGCAATAGGAATAAAACATAGAAATTAGTTTCGAATGAGGACATATAAATGGAAGAGAGATTTTCTTAAATTAATGAAAATTGATGTGTGTGGGCCAATGCAAACTAAATAACTTTGGGGAGCTTCTTATATTTTTATATTCATTAATGATAGAACCATGTTCGTATGGGTTTATTTTATAAGAAAGAAAAGTGATATTATGAATACTTAGGAGAGTTTAGAAATATGGTTGAAATGCATACAAGTAAACATATCCAAATACTTAGATCAGATCAAGGGGGAGAGCACACTTCAAGAGAATTGTTAAAGCACTACAAAAACAATCATATTCATAAACAATGCATGATTCCACACACCCCTCGGCAAAATGGTTTGGCTGAGAGGAAGAGTACAACCATTGTAGAGTGTGCTAGAACTATGCTCAAAGAAAAAAATCACCCTAATAGTTTGTGGGATAAAATTGTAAGTGAAAATGTGTATTAAAAAATAGAAGTCCAACCAAGTTTTTAAAGGATAGAACTCTTTATAAAGAATATAATGGATATATACCAATTGTGAATCATTTGAGATTTTTTGGGACTAAAGAATTTTTCCACATATGAAAGGAATATATAAGGAAACTTGATGCAAAGTTAATCAAATGCATTTCCATTGGTTATTTTGTGGACAGTAAATCTTACAAAATGTATGATCATATTACTCATAAAGTATTTCAAGATAGAGAAGTTATATCTTGAGTATGTAGATGATGTTAGTCAAAATGTATGGAAACTTCCTGAAGAATGCATCGGAAGTGAAAATATTGAAGAAAGCAAAGCTCAACAAGATGATGTTGAATCCCAAAGTTGTATTGCATATAAAATCTACAATAATACAACAAGAAAGAGTAGAGCTACTCCAACAAGAAATGACACACTATAAATATAAGAAAGGAAAATCAAAACACCAATCAGGTACAAAGATTATGCTTTGATGTCTCAAGTCATGGATTTAGAAGAAATATTAATTTTGATGGTGACCTCCCAGTCTAAAACCAACATATGAGGATTCAGAATCAACTTTGATACAACTTCAACATTCAAGATTCTCTCTACTTCTTTACACGGGCCCAAATCCTTGTTACATAGTTTGAACCACTCTAATAGCAACTTCAACACTCAATATGCTCTTTAGACTATTCCATGTTGTTCATTCCTCAAAAAACACCAGGTCATGGTACCGTCATTATCCTTTGATATCTAATTGTGTTTGATATAGGCGCTCTTTGAATCGACATTAAGATATCTTCAAAACCTAAGAAATAATTTATTCTAAGCGCTAAGACAATGTCCTCCATGTGACCATATGTTGTATATGAGCACTTATCAGAATTAGCATGAAGACCTTGAAACCCCGGGTGCTATATTTCCATAAGACCAATCACCACAACCAATATCTTATCGTTGTTAGATGCACAACTCCCTCTAGACTATTAGACTCTCTTGTTAGAATCCCATCAAGCGGTAATACCCTGATGGATTCAGACAGTGTCACTTCGATGGGTAGGTTGGACGAAGTTATACCACTCCGAGCCTTTCGGACTTTGATGGACTAAAATTAGTCTGATAACTCAACTCCTATACATTGTACCCCTATGAATAGTTCAGACTCTAATGAACATTGGAACCTCTTGGAATCTTTCAGTCCAATAGAAGACTACCACGTTCCTCCTTTTAGATTCATTGATATATCATGTTCCAAGTAGATGTTAGATGTTGATCTACCAACTCCAAGTCATCCAACTTCAACAAAATATGGCCACTCTGATATCTTTCTCTAGTATAACATCGTCACCTATTCCTCCTAGATCTGTCGATCTGTATCACTCCAAACATATATGGACCATTGTTCAGGTTAACATTTCTCCCTTTGGTTGGTCTATCTCTTTATCGCCCATTTCATAGTATATCCTCTCTTTGATATATCTTCGTCATAGTATTCTCCCTCAAAACGTCCAACTAGACCATTTTTTTTGTTAAGTTTTTATTGTTGTTATTAGGTTATTTCCAAATTTCATGAGCATTCAATTCATTTCAAAAACAAAAGTATAAGGAGGCTCACTGAAAGAAACACGATCACAATGTACACAATATTTTATCATGGGAAACCCTCACGAGGAAGAAAAACTAGCAAAAATTACCCAATAATAGATTGTCAGGACAATGCCAAGAATAAGACCAAAACACAAAAGATAGACCAAGACCAAGCATGTGCATCTCTTCTCCTTCATTAGACTTATTCCTGCAACTTCAACAGTCTTCAAGATATGAGCATTATATGAGTGAGTGAGTGTGTTCAAATGAGACACCATCATCACATATAAATACAAGTTGTGAGGTGGTGCTAGGGTTGTGACTCTTCACTTGGTGGAGGTGACTTCTCCTCGAAGTGTCTAAAACCACTTTACAAATACATGTTGACCAATCCACAGAAGGGGATTTGATCCAACAAGACCCAAATTGATCAATACACAAAAGGGGATTTGATCTATATAATAATGACTCTAATATCAGTGGAATGTTCTTTGAAGTTACAATAATTCATCATTTTGGACCGATTTCGATAGACTGATCCCGATAGTATATTCCTCTGATAATCATTAGACTATTCTCCTCCATCGTTGATATTCTTCTTCGATCAATATTCATCGTTTATTAGAATATCACTCATCCTAGTATTCGTTATCTATGTCCTCTTAAGATCTATAATCCGATAGACTAGAAATTTGTATGATCGATCTAGGATGATCAAGGGTCACACTTTCTTTTAAACTAGTCCAAAAAAGATGTCGTTTTTAGTTTTTGATCTTGGATGATCAATTATCACAATTAAATATCCTATCCTCTATAATTATAAACTTGTATGAATTGAAATATAACTTCGAATCTTCATATAAATTTCATTCCTCTCTCGACTTCCATGACCTTTGTGTGCTTCCATGAAGTTCATAATAATTTTGTGCTTCAATCTTGTCTTCAGGCTCGTTTCTACTCCTGCAAATTCATGAGATTCGACTCTTTCTTCAGAAATGCATTTCTTTCACATTCACTAAAAACTACAATTCATCTATGATATAACATTACAGGTCATATATATGCATTATTAGTTACAAAGAAACATTACACACAAGTCCACTTAATAACACAAACAAACATAACACACTAGTTTATTTTTACTTCATTTATGTACATGGGTTTCCAAAGTACCTATATTATCTTTGTATTATTTACATTGTATTTTTCCATTGATTTTCCTTTGGCCACATTTGGCCCCTTAAACACACAGTCCTCTTGTCCTCACTCAACCTATTCTGAAACCCTCTAATGCTCGTAGGATTAAAATTTAAACATGGAATCTAAACTTCCATCTCAACAAAACAATTCCTAAGAATCTGGAACTAATTAAAATAATAGTATTTCATCCCTCTACAATTGATGAGTCTCCATTTCATCGAATCCGCCATACTTAGGAAATTCCACCTAATCCAACTAATTTGCTCAATTAATCTATTTACATCATAATTAGGGAAAATAACTCTATCCTTCTATAATATGATTATAAACTTAGGAAAAAACAATCAAATACATTAAGGGAACCCACTCCCTTTAATAAATTCCAAGACCCCCTTAGGCCTTCTCAACAAGGTTGATTTAGGATGCAAAATTCTCCAGCACCAGACTCCCAGGGTTAAAATTCTTCATGATCTCTTGATCATGTGTCTTGAATTGCTCGTGTTTTCTTTAATCCCAATTGTTGATGCTTTCCATATGCTCTGTTACATGACTATTGTTCACTATCTTCCATGATCCCAAATATTATCATGTTTTCCACTTTCTTTGTTGCCTTGTTGTTGCATTGTTTCTACCCGCAACCTTCCAGGATCCTATACTTTACTTTGTTGTTCTACAAACTCCTTCATTTCTTTAGTAATATATATTTTCATTATTATATTCTTCTTCTTCCTATGGTATTTCCACTTGGAAACCCTCATCAAATGCTTCCATAATTCATTCAATTGAATGTCTACTCTTTCCTCTTGTTGGTGCACATCATTGATACCATTTTTCTGTTATAAATTTTCACAAAAGTTTTGTATGGATGTTGTTATCTCTTTATATTTACACTTCTTTATGTCCTCAACTTTTAGAGCACACTACTCACTAAATAAAAATTTATACACATAATACTGCAATTCCTTAAGCTGCATTTTCAATATACTTGATTTCTCAAACAAACTATGTTCTTGGATTTTATTAAAATGACAAATTTGCAATAAACAATTTACACCTTTTTGTAAGGATTTGTCCATGATCATCAACACATGATATTCAACATTTTCATCATCCTTCAGTATCATATCTTCTTTGGAAAGCTCCATACTCACATCACTGTAGCCTTTCATAGCTCATTTCAAGATTTATTGTACTTCCTCATCAACTTAAGTATCTCCAAGCTAACTCATTGTTCTCTTAACATATCCACCTTCCTGACTGTATTCGACACTTGCACTATTTGAACAGACATAAATGTTTCTTTGATTGGTCATATGAGATAATGTTGTCTCTTCCTTTGATATGATAGAATCATGGATCTGTCTATTTCCACATTCCTCAATACTTGCAATCCCATAACATTCATTAGTTTTGAAAAAATGAGGCTTCTAAGTCTCTTTATATGCCTATAACATATTTTCCTTATGTTGGAATTAAATTTCCAATATCTCCATGAGGTATACACTCAGAACCTTATCTTCCTCTCCAAGCGTCACTCCCTTCATTGGTTCACAAAGGTTGATTGTTGGTACTACTGCAGATCCAATCATCCAATATATGCTTCAGCTTCACCTACAAAATATTCCATTTCACCTTTCTCTGCCTTAATATCCATCCATATCTCTGGTCTTCCTCGATTTCCTGTAGCATCTTCATTACTCTAATGAGTCTTTCCTTTAACTCAACAAGTTCCCTATCAATTTCATATTGAATCATTTTCATTTTTCCAATTACTCTGGAACTCTCTTTCCCTTTGTTGTGGATTCTCTCTGAACCCCCAACATGACCATTAGTAGTGATATACATCTCTTTATTCCTGAACTTATCCTTATCCATTGTGAGTTTCATCAAGCCTTTCCTCTTTAACAAGTCTCTACACCTTTCCACTCAATACCTCATCAATATTTATCTTGAGCTTGACCTTTTCATTTCACTGCTTCTCTCCTCTAGAACCTTATGAGAATCCTCTAGTCTCCTTAGCTTCAATATTTGTAGGCTTCTGCATTCCACTCACATCCTCTTGAGAACTGTATTTTTACTCTTCTCTCCAAGTAATTGTCACAACTTCTATTTATTTTGAGGGTCGTTCTTCCACAATATTATCTCCTCTAAGGATTCTTTTTCCTTCCTCTTTCTATCACAAATTTACTAGTTGTAAGGAACTATACCAATTTGTATCTCCTGCTACTACTTGCAATCACAACTTTTTTTAACTAAAGTTAATTCTAAAAACATCATACCAATACCTCGAATATATACTCCAAGATCGTTTCTTCCAAACATCTCTTCCCAACTCCACTTCTTGGTTGGAATGGCCTCAAGGTTGTAGTCTAAAAGTTCCTATGTTGAACTTTGTCTATTTACCATGTATCCCATGTACATTGTTATTAATATTCAAAATATTCCTTCAGTAATATCCCTTTTCCAATTTCATTAAGACAATGTATATCCAATTCATTTTTTATGTTACAACCTTCTAACTATAAATAACTATCACACTATCTTCCTCTATGACTGCCACTTTAAAGAACAATTTATGTCAACATATAAAAAAAATATAAAGAAAGAAAAAACAAATTTACTCACAAATACTCATTTATATATGTATTGCAGTAATCCTTTCCACTATTTATAGTATCTCATACATAACTCCAAAGAGTGTAATTGCACTCTAATACCACTTAATGGAAACCTACCAGTCTAAAACCCACATATGCAGAGTCAGAATCAACTTTGATGCAACTTCAACATTCAACCTACTCTCTAGTTCTTTACACGGTCCCAAATCCTTCTTACAGAGTTCAAGCAACTCTATTATCATATTCATCACTCAAGATGCTCTCTAGAATATTCCATGTTGTTCATTAGTCAAACAGAATTAGGTTTGGGATCCCTTCATTATCCTTCAATCTCTAACTTTGTTTGATTCAATCTCTCTTTGGCTCCACATTAAGCTCTTTTCAAAACCCAAGGACCCATTTCTTCTAGGTGTTAATCCCCTATCCTCCACATAGCCATATGTTGTAGCTGAGTGCTTATCAGAATTAGCGCATAAAAATTGAAACCATAGGCACTATATTTCCATAATACCAAGCACTTATCATTGTTGGGTGCTCAACTCTCCATAGACTATTGGAATGCCTTGTCATAGTTCCATTGAGTGGAAATACCTCGATGGATTTGCATCATGCCACTTTGATGGGTTGGTCCATTAGAGTGATACCAATATGACCCTTTCGAACTATGATGGACTAGAATAAGTCCCAGAACTCAATGTAAGACACCCAACACCTTAACCCATACTTAGGTTTATTGGATGTTAAAATTTCCTTTCAACTTGCTTAGTTCATTTATCTCTATGAATCCCATAAATAGACTCTACTCCGAGAGAGATTTCCATCTACTGCAAGAATGATCAATTTTGATCTCTAGATCAAAATTTATAGCATCCCTAAGTTCGTGGGCCTTGATTGGCCATAGGTCACCTAACTTTCATGTGGCATCCATGTGGCCTCTCTTAACCATACCAATCTAAGCTGACGCCTACCACCTAGCATGTCAGCCCTCTAGATCAATTTATTTGATCATTTGGGACCCTTCCACTTTGTCCTTGTCGGGGACTCTACTTCCATGGAGTATCAACACCTCAACCCAATATTTCATAATGATCACACCTTTCAAAACTTCCCTAGATATGATGGCTCTCGAAATTATAGAATCAATGGCTTAGACCTTGTTGACACTTCCATAGTGCATGGAGATTAATTGTTATCCCTTAGCCTCTCCTTACATGGTTATGTGGGATTAATCATAGATCAATGGTTTTCGTTCCTTCCTTTTATGCCTACCAATAGAAAACCATCATTGATACTTGAGCCTCTATCATCGTCGAAACCTGAGAATCCACATCCCAACATCACAAACTTCCCACTCTCAATGACGATGTGCCCATGATCAACGTCTTTCATTACATTGAACCTCCTCACCGATCAATGGTCCAGATACTCCATTCTAGTATTCATCAAATTGATGACTCCTATATCCTTAGGTCTTCCTTCACCCAAAGGATCCTATCATATCCAACGACTAAGGTGATTCTTTCGATCAATCTAATACCTACAACCCCAATTTTCATCAACACTATTTGTACATACCTCAAGAACGCCAACACCCACTCTTGACTATGATGCACCCAAGGTCAATGGTGGAGATGAGTCCTTCTATAGATATGAGGCCCACAACCTCTCATCGCCACTCTCCTATCACCTCTACCAATGTTTCCATTGTGTACCTACCACCATGGCAATACACGTCATCCTTATTCCACGTCAGTTGGCATGTGGAACTCATATTATTTCATGAACCACTTCTTCAAAATGTCAAATCTCCATGACACGTGGAACAATCACTACTTTCCACATGGATGTCCTATTGTATGACATGTCACAACCGAGCATAGGGTCCCTTCACTTTTGTGCTAACACCTATGTACAACACATTGGATGCATTTCGCAATATGACATCATCCTCTCCCACTCGCAACTTCACAAGTGAAGGCTCAAACCCTTCCCAAAAATTTTAACCATCAGTGTAACGAAACACCGAACCATCGAGCCACTAGGGTGCAAGAACCCCTCATGAGATTGGTCCATGGAATCGAAGGCCAAGATAACTTGTCCTATGATCCAACATGTAGGATATAAAGGGAATATATCTAGGGCTCCATGCATCTGGTAACAATAAAAAAACTATCAATCATCCTCCTAGTTGATCCTACAATTGTTGTTCCCCAAGTATTTGTCATTTTCAACAATCTTGGCCAGCACATGACCTTACCAATTTTTGAGGATCCAATGATAACACATCCATATATGAAAATACATATGTCATTGTCATTACCTCTAGTGAATTGGTGACCCTGATTCTTTCTCGCAATACCCTATTATTGTCGACTCTCCTTTGTTAATCGTTGGTGCTCTTGGAGAATCATCCAATTTCACCATCCTTTTATAACTAAACGATGATGTGACCAATATCAATGGTATGTATCTCATCGGGGTCCCTCCTAACTAATCAACAATCACTGCCTCCTCTGAGGGTTTCATTTTCATCATCGTCATAACTACTAATTCCAACTCTTGGTTTATCTGGACAATGATACCTTATCCATGAAGGGTCGAGAACTATTATTAGAAAATTAACCACTCTCATCCCATCTTAATGTTCTCTTCATCATCCTATCCCTTTTCTCCAAGGCTTGGTCACTTCCATGACTTTCTATTTCAACGAATGATTCTGATATTTCCATCGCACCAATCAAATGACTATCGATGGCTATAGGATTTATTTTTCATCCTTAGACTTTTCTTCGTCGTCACCATACTTTATACAAATCGGATCACTCAATTGTTCATGAAGACGATACTTCTTCTGATGGAGGGATGATATTTACTCACCATTGAATATCAACCCCGACTCAAGTGGAGGGCTTTCTATAGGAAGACAGTTCGAGTCTAGGACTTAACCATGTCAAAATTCTTCTAAATCATTTATAGGGTCTTACTAGGATTTCGACCTATTCATAACAAGCACTAGGGCTACTACTTGGCACACAATGAGGAACTGATTCCTCATGGTTGTTCATGTCAATGACAGGGAGATTAACACAGAGGTCTATTAGCCCCCTTTGGCCTTCAACGCATTATTATTACAATTTTCCATTGTTCTCAGAAATTATGGTTTATTACTAGCTTTATGTGATTGGTTTATTTTCACTGACATAAAGTCATAACATATACTCCATTGTGCACATTGGAGGCAAAAACATACAATGATTCTCATTAGCTTATAACAATACAAGGTAATTACATTTTGTTGTGTATAGTGTGCACATTCATAGCACAATTACATGCATCCAACGATACATTTCAATTCCACTACATAGGGTTAGAGATAGTGATCTATTATAATTTATATCCAACCAAATTAATGTGGGTGTGCGCCTTTCCACCCAACCACAAGCTCTTCTCGCTTAGTAAATTCAGTTGCAGGACACCCTCATGATAGACCATGATACCACCAGGAAATCCTCTCAGGTTCTCAATGAGTCTGGTATGTGAAGAATACTCCACTCCTGGTGAAAATATCCTCACACCCACCCAATATAGGCGTCATCGAGGTTTACCATATGCTCCTTACAACATCAATATTGCTTCCTCTTAGCTCGGGTTCGGTATCTCGGCCCTTAGAAAAGTCCAACAACAAATTTATCCTTTGAGACCCTTGTCTCTATAACCTTACATGGACTCACTCTCTTCATACCATGAGTCTCTACCTTTCCGTCCTCCCAAAACTAGCATAACTCTCCCTCTCCCTCTCATGCACCTAGATACTTATCTTCCATGCATCACTCCAGAATATTCTCAACATGTCTTGTGGTTTCTTCTATCCGAAAAAATCCCTAGTTTACACACAGGTTTGACTTTGGGATTGTGGAATGGCTATGATGTGTTACCTTTAGCTGACATGTTTTTTTTCCCTAGCCAGACCTTCCCCATGATTCCATTCATTTAGGTGGTTGGTTTTTCAACTACCAACCCCTTCTCATTAGTTGTCTTTCTTTAGATACAAGCTAGAGGAAATGTTTCAATTTCCTTCACATCATCTCTCAAGGTGGCTTGGGATTATTTACACTTGAATCCCTTGTATCTCCCTAACAAATCCCTCTCCTGGTATCATGGAAAATACTAAAGGATTCACTCAACATTTATTTGTTGGAATTTTCAAATTATAAACAATAATACATAAATACAATATTTACATGTCATTACATTGAAATTATTAATTATGATAAATTACATGCAATCAAGGGGCATTACAATAAACTTTGAGACATTGTACCCCTCTGAATAGTTTGGAATCTAACGAACACTTGTACCTCTCTGAAACTTCTTCCCCAATAAAAAATTGCCACACACCTCCTTCTGGATATGTTGATCTAACTCATTCCGAGTAGATGTCCATTTTTGATGTAACAACTCAAATTCATTCATCTGCAACAATCTGTGGCTTCTCTGACAACTTCCTCCAATGGAACATCACCACGTGTTCCTCATATATCCGTCGATCTAGATCACTCTGAAGAGATTTGCACCATTTTTCAGGGTAACGTTTCTCCCTTTGATTGGTCAAGGCTCACGATTTCTTCTAGGTCTCAAGACTTAAACTAGTCTGAAAAAGCTATGGTTTTCCATCATTGATCTTGGATGATCAATGATCACAATTAAATCTCCTCTCGTATGCAATTCTAAACACGTATGCAATTACATATAACTTCATCTCTTCATCTCAATTTCACTCCTCTCTCAACTTCCACGACCTTTGTGTTCTTCCAAAAAATTCATAAGAATGTTGTGCTTCGATATCCTCTTCAGTCTCATTTATGCTCCTACAAATTCAC
>SNQJ01S0003440.1:534649-572341 GCA_010110895.2 Picea sitchensis | reverse complement strand
ATTCAAATTTCTAAGGATTTTATATAGTTTTTATAAAATTTTGGCGATTTTTAAGGTAAAATAATTTTATCCTATAGAATTTGGGTGAATCATTTTTAAAATAGCGAATCTCATTTTTGGAAAAACCATGGAAAATTAGCCCATGAGCGAAATTTAGCCCCTAAAATCATCCATGGCGATGTTAGATGACAGATGAATCTGATATGATAGCTTAGTGCTGAATAATGTGACTGAATGCTAGATCTGATATCTATTGGTAAGCTTAGTGCTTGAATCTATTGGATCTGTGTGAATGATGCGTTGATCTGTTGTTAGGGTTTAGCTATGCTATGAACTAAGGCTAAATATTAACGAACTGTAATAACTAAGTTCTCTTTTAAGGTGTTACAGTCATAGATCTGTGTCCCAACTAAGGTTGCAGACATTTGAATCATGCAACCACCCCTGCCTCTACCTCGAGTGACACTTCATCTACTTCGCAGGTGTTTTTGAAAGGGTCGGTAGTTAGGGTTTTGTTGGTGTGTTGTTGTAGCATTAAACCCTGGGTCTACCCCTGTGCAAACAAATGGTTTCGTTTCCAGGACCTGAAATTGTGATTGCTGGGAACTGAAGAAGAAGAATCTCTGTGCGAAGATCTGACCCGAAACTGTGAAAGATTTGTGCATAGATCTATTGCCTTGGTGCACAGTACTCTACTTAGATTTTGAAACTCTAGGCTAAGAAGAGAAGTCAGATCTGAATAAAAGAGGTAAGATCTTGAAGCCTTGTTCTATGAGAAAGTTAAGAATAATATAAAGTTTTAGATCTAGAAGCTTTGTGCTCTGCTGAAAGTAAGATAAGTAGAAATTTTTGTTTCAAAAATATGGATCTAAGTATGTTTGATAAATTTTGTCCTAGCCTAAAAACTAGGGCACAACTAGAAGAAAGAATATTTGATATGAGTAGATCTGATAAGAATAGTGAAATCTATGTTATTCCTATGCATAGAGAAAATGTTTGGACTAACAAATGGATTCAGGACCCTAGAATTTTTTTTTTACAGGTTAGCTACAATAAAGGTTGGGGATCATTTAAGAGAAAGAGAAGATTAATCCTGTGTTATAGTTGCAGAAGAATAGGACATGTTTCTAAGGAATGTCTTGATAGAAGACATACTTGTCTTTGTTGTAAAGCTATGGACCATGAAGTTTTAGATTTCCCTAGAATAATTGCTAAGGTTGAAAGAATTAATATGAGACAAGAAAACCCTGAGGAATATCAAGATACTAAGACCATGGAAGAACCCTAGAAATAATCAGAGGATGTATTGTTACAAATGAAAAAAACCTTGAATGACCACTGAAATATCAACTTATCAGATATCTTCAAAGAAAAATACTACATAGAAGAAATAATAGGAGACTTCGACATTGACTGTGTTCTAGATGAAAAAACACAGGTGAATATCATGAAAGAAAGAACTCGGGAAATTTTAGGAAACCTGCTATGATTCCTTCATTGGGAGGAATAGAATTATTTAGAGGAAAGTTGATAAACCTATGTGGAATACTTACCCAGACATCTATGAGTGCTCATGGAACCTTGACAGAAGAATATTTGGAGGTTGTTAAAATTATTGAGAACAATGCCCCATTTGCTATATTACTTGGAAAACCCTGGATTGAAAGGGATTAGGCCAAAATGACAGAATAAAAAGTCTTAGAGAAGAAGAAGCAAGAGTTAAAAGATTTCATGACTAGGAGGATCACACACTTGATTGAAGAACAAGAGATCATATATAAGCTATTTAGAACCAGAAACTTGGATGTCGAAGTTGAAAGAACACAAGAAGACTCACAGAAGACTGAATCACCTACCCTAGATAGAGAAGAAGTATTGCCCTTGAATCCTAGGAAAGAATCTCAACAACATGAATTTACTATGCCAAGAAGAGATAAGAATCAGAATGGAAAGAGGAATACCGAGACAAAGCTCACTGGAAAGAAGGCTAGAAAACTAAGTAAGAAGAGATCAAAGATTGAAAGTTTACAGAAGGTTCCAGAGGGAACTTCACAGAAGGGAAATTTGCAAAACTGAACTTCGTCGGGATAGAAGAACAACACCACATGGCACTTTGCCATGGCGAAGAAATATAACCGTTGGAAACAATATAATTGTTATACTAATGCCCTGAATGGGTAGAATGACATTTGTGGTTAGATATCTCACCATCATGTCGTTGGCGTCGTAATAGACATAACTGAATTAACAAAGGCTTCTCGCCCATTGGAGAGATATGTTGCCTAGTTATCTACTTATTCCATCGAGCCTTGCACCGAGAACACTTTTTCCAACCATGATTATCTGATCCCGCAGATCAATTGATTTCTCATAGTGATCATTGAGAAATCATCATCCATCTCATTGCATTGAGTAGTTACTCTTCAAACCCGAGATATTCAACCATGAGCGTGTATGTCCGAAGAACTTAGCGCAGTCGAAGAGTCTATGAAGGAGGTACCCATCGAACTCATGACTGAAAGAGTAATGTATGAAAGGGTAATGTCTGTGGGTGTAAAAACATCATCGACGAAAGGAGTGAAAGCCTCTTCGTCGATCTCTCATGGATGCGGACCATCCTGAGTCGTCACAGAAAAGAGAACCAAGCACATAGATGACCTAGAAAATGTGAAGCTAATCCTGACCATCTTACCTGACTACATCCCGCCTCTAGCCGGTGCAGTGAGTCGTGATAGTGTGTTGAGAGATTTTGATTACACTATGGTTACTACGTACCTTACAAAGGGGATATGTGTAGTTAGAGCATAGCAGGACAAGATCACAACGTTGAAGTTCAATGACTTCAACCTAGGAGACTGCAAGAATCACAATATGCTCGCTCTGTATAAATACTTGACCAGGATGAAGGGAAAGAACTCGAAAATAATCCCCCAACCATGGACGATGAACCTCGCGCAGTCCACCTTATTGAATGTAATGAAAATCCCACACTTTTGAAGACACCAGAAGGTTAACACCTATGTTAATCTTCTTCTCTCATGTTACCATGGTGGCTACTTATGGCTAGACCGACGTATCACAATTGATCTGACACTGATCCATAGGATCACTGGATTAAGTATGCAAGGACCCAACCTGCAATACTTCTATCAAGGGAAAGACACAGATCATGCATTAGCATAGAAGATCAAGGATACCTGCGATGATGTTGAGAAGGGGGCGTGATGCTACAAGGTAGCTTCCATCCATAATGGTGTAGTACACCTAGCATGCCAGTTAATTGTAGGAAAGATAGTAAGGAAGAACAGACCCACGTAGGTCACAAGGTTTGTCGTTGAACTCGCAGGGAAATGCGTGGAAGGCCTACAGATGAACTGGGTGAAGTACCTAGTTAATCAGTTGTAATTAGACTATCGCGAGGCACAGGATCAGGGCTACAAGTTCCACTTTAGTTGGCTCCTGATCCTCATCACATTTATTTCTTGGGAGATTCTAGAAGGTGCGACCTTCCTAGACCTTGAGTCGTTCAAGCCACATGCTACAAAGTTCACCACGCTCTGGTACTCAAGCGATATGGGAAAACAGTGGTAGTCAAACGCAGTCTTTCACACATATTATCTCCAACTAAAGAGGGCTATTGAAGCTGAACCTCGCATGACACCAAAAACCCTACAATGGTTTCGACCCCTCATGAAGTTTCACGTAGATCGACATTTCATCTATATCACTTCTTGAGCAGACGAGCATAAGGAGGAGCTTCAGTTGCACTACAAGCTCACAGAAGAGGACCTCAAGGAGATAACTAAGGAATGGTCAGCATACCTCCTATCCCTACTAATCCTGCAGAGATGTCTAACCCCAAACTTAACAGATCAGAGGCCACTCACAAAGAACATGACACACTTAGAACCAGTAGAAGGAAGAAGACTGCAGAAGTCCAAGACTTAAGCAATGCATTAGAAAATAATGCTTCAATATCACCTGGTTGAGGGGGTGATGACGAAGTAGAAGAGATAAATGGAAAATAATATGAGAAGAATCAAGGTGAAGTAACACTGCCTAGATATGAGGTTGATCCCTTGAAGAAGAGCAAGGTTTCTCCCTCGAAACCCTCTTCCCGAAAGAAATCCAGAGCCACCTTGACCAAGATGCAGACTGTGCTCACTATCGATGAATTTGACTTCACCATCGCAGTTGTAAATGATGCCTCACAAGAAATCTTGCAGAAACATGAATCCAAGAAGGAGGAGATGTACGATAGAATTGAGTTTGAGCTTTAAGGGGTGCAGCATTCCCTTCAGTCCAGTCATGTAGTTTCCACTGCACCCCTATCATCAGAAGAACTAGAGTTGGGAGATGAGCCAGCCCAATTCCGTCGACTAGATGATGTGACCGAAGCTCGCCTTCATTGTGCACAGGAAGAAATAGATAAAGCCACCCATGCCTTGAAGCAAGTGTAAGAAGTAGTCGTATAACAACGCTGAGTTGCGGAGCAGGAGTAGGTTTCTCTCTGGACAAAGTTTAAAGAGGATAAAACCCAGATTCAACAAGAAAAAGAACAGTTGCTCACAGAACAAATCGAAGTGAAAGAAGCATTCAACACAACACTTCGCTCTATGAAAATCATAGAGCCAAAGGTAGAAGATCGAGTCGATCATCGAGTAGAGCAACTCGCAAAATCTATCCAGTAGCTATAACAAAGAATAATAGACTTAGAGCTCCACATAGTGCCCGACACCTCACAAGATGTGAGGGATCAAAGAGATGCAACTGCTCAAAGTTCAGTTGAGAGAATAAAGGCCCTTTCCATGGAATGTAAATAACTAAGTGATCATAGTGCCCAAAATTATGAGCGACTCACTGAGAATCCAGAACTGAAGGCACTTGAGTCACAGCTCCAGGAGGCGAAGCAACAAGAAGAAACAATACAGGCACAGTTGAAGCCCTTATCAACTTTTGAAAGGATGAAGTGATCCAAAGAGTAGTGCACTGCTCAAAATTAGGTCCACAACATTCAGAGTAGAGTAATGGAAGTGACTCAGAGGCTCCAACCTATACAAGATGAGGCTTGCCAATGGTTCTTAGAGATCAAAGGCCGAGGAGAAGAACTGGAGAAATTCATCACTTCAGCTGAACAACGCTTAGAGGGACCTGTCAACGAAGCTGTTATCCAAGAGTTCACTAAGTAGGAGGCCATGGCACAAAAACAAGTCAAAGAAACTCAAGCCAACCTTGAGGCTTTTAAGGCAGAATTACCCAGATTAGAGTGACTCAGGAAGAGTCACAAGAGAGTGTTGGGGGCCTATTGGCCCTTGACCATGTTTTGAGGATCCTTGGTCATGTTTGACCTATTTTTGGGACTTCTATAGGCTGTCGAAGGTGTAGAGCAAGACGAAGCGGAGAACATGGGATCTTGCCCCCTTTTTAGGGCCTTTTTGGGTTTTGGTCTTATGTAATGGGTATGGGGATGTCGGCCCATGGGTTTACCCATGCTTAGGCCTATTTTGTAATGTATAAATAAGTAGCTAGGAAATGTAAGAAGAGGACAAAGTGATAAGTTCTAAGTGGTAATTGCTTTGTGCATACTGTGTGAGGCTTGCAAAGCCAAGTCCAAGTGATTGTAAGAGACTGTGGAAGGCTTTGTGCTATAACTCAAGGAAGGAGGATCTAGCAAGGTGCGTAGATCTCTTTTCCTCTATGGAGTTGATTTTGAGGCTTTGTGCATGTAAGAATATTGAAAGAAGCTAATAAATAAGACGAAGAGTTTGTGGACGTAGCCCCAGGGTGGGGGTGAACCATGTATATCCTGTGTTGTGAATGCTTTGTGCTTTTTGGATGTTATTTTGTTCATGTGATTCAATTCTTAGTGCGATGTTAGATGATAGATGAATCTGATATGATAGCTTAGTGTTGAATAATGTGAATGAATGTTATATCTGATATCTATTGGTAAGCTTAGTGCTTGAATCTATTGAATCTGTGTGAAGGTTGCGTTGATCTATATTCAGGTTTTAGCTGTGCTGTGAACTAAGGCTAAATATTAACGAACTGTAATAACTAAGTTCTCTTTTAAGGTGTTACAATCACATATATGTGTCCCAGCTAAGGTTGCAGACATATGAGTCCTGCAACCACCCCTGCCTCTACCTCGGGTGAGACTTCATCTGCTTCGCAAGTGTTGCCGAAAGGGCTTGTAGTTAGAGTTTTGTTGGTGCATTATTGTAGCGTTGAACCCTGGGTCTACCCCTATGCCAACAATCACATCTCTTCTCAGAGATAATATTCCACCATTGTAGACAGCCTTTCACTCTATATTTTTATAGTCACTCTACATTTATTTCATTAATAGAATTCATGTATTACAGTAGTTCTCTGTTTATGGAAACATTTTTGTGTGATTCATTGTAATATATCTTCTTTCATTTCATTCCACTCATAAATATGGATCAGCTGTATCATGGCAGGATGCTCTTGATCATTTTTCAGTGCATGTTTTAAACGAGGTTCAAGTATAGAAAGTTTGGTCTCGAGCTTGTCTATATTGAGGAAAATCGCTCTTGCATGCCCATGAAATCCTTCATGGTGGAAGAAAAAAAAAAATAGCAGAGCAAAATATTCTATTAACATGTTGCTTGAGAAATCTCTCATGCGATAGAGGGATGAAATGATGGAGTATTTTTCCCACATCCTTCAACATCTGTTGATAGCAACAAGTGCATCTTCATCAAGAGAACATTTTGGAGGAACCACTCCCTTCAAGGTACAATTTAATTTTGATATTCCCATATTTGAAGGTCATATAGATGTGGATTCCCTAGAAAAATGGTTAAATCTGCTAGAAGGTTATTTCTCTGTTCACAAATTTTTCGACAGGGAAAAGGTCATCTTCACAATCCTCAAGGATATTCCCCATGTCAAACATTGGTGTGAAACTTACTGGGAGACAAATTCCATAAAAGAACCTGGAATATATAGGGTTAAGCTCACTTGGAATTTTTTTCTAGATGCGGTCAAGGAACAATATTACCATGTTGATAACTATGAATACTAGTACATGAGATGGACCACATTGCGGAAAGAGAAGAGACAAAAAAAATTTGAGTTCACAAATAGTTTCCATACCTTGCGCACCAAGCGTGGTATCAAAGACTCTAAGTGACATCTAATTATGAAATATCACATGGCTTTGCAAAGGTACATCCAAACCGAAACGGATTTCCTTAACATCTCATCATTGGGAGTTTACTATTAATATGTTGTAAAAATCGAGAAGAAATTTAGGCACCAAAACAAATGGGAGTTCATATATGAAAATCTGCAACAACCAAAGCATGATAAAGATGGACCTAAACAACATCCTCTCAACAATAAATCTAAGACACATGAAAAGAATGATAAAGGAAAGATGAAGAATGACACTAGGAAGTGGTGCGACTTCCATAAAATCATCTGGCACAAAACCGATGAATGTCTCTTGAAACAGTCATTGGTGGCTGAGATCAAAGAAAACAAGTTGAACCCTAACTCAGAATATGATCCATAAAATAAGAAAAAAAGATAGATCATCGATGCAGACCCTGTTGCTACTGTCGTGACCACAAATTTCAACTAGAATAACTAGTATATCTTGAAGAGGGGTAATGACTCTTCGATTCATAGATGTGGATTTAGGGGACCCCATTGCATTTCATTCTTGATAACAACATCCATAAGAACCTCATCTCATCTAATCTCTTCAAACATTTGGGTTGTCGACAAAAACACACTTGTATCCATACAACATTGGGTGGCTTCACCAGAGACATGATCTCTGTGCCATCCAGTACTACCACCTATCCTATGGAGTTCAACCCTTCAAGGATGAGGTAGTGTGTTATGTTTCCCCTCCTGAAGTCTGTGATGTTTATTTGGGCCAACCATATATGTGGAAACGTCATGCTATTTATGAGTCTCGACCCTATAGTGTCATTATTACTCTGGGAAGTAAGATCTACAGGATACCAAAGGTAGTTCTGACTATTGTTCCACCAAAAACGTGTTGCAAGGTAATCTCTCATACTACAAAATTCAACCTCTTCATAGTTTGTTCAAAGGATGAACATAATGCCACTCCAACCACTGTAGCCTCAACACCTTCTATCCAACATAAAAATATTGGATAAGAGAAATAAGATATTGTTTCTTCACCTACGATGGTTCCTACACAATGCCCCATCAAGCTTAGAGACAACAGGTTGGTGGAATAGATTCAAGCTCACTAGAAACAAGTTCGTGATAGGCTTCCACAGACCAAGAAGAACAACTTGTCGAGCAAGGCATGCAACTCAACAAGATTCATATTCATCAGATGCTTCCCCCTCTTCCCCGAGAACTCAATGCAATGGATACCATTTCTTCCTAATGGGGGAGGATTGATTTAGGTGGATATTGGTGGCCACCCACATGTTCCAAATTCCAACTGGCTTATCTTGACAATTTTCAGTTGAGCACATTTCTCTGTAATGGGGACATTCCTTTGTAATTGTGGGTTTTGCACTTTCAGGGCTGTCCTAAATCCCTACACAGCATCCAGGTGGATAATGGTGCTTGCCCACCTATTCCAACTAGCTTATTTTGGAAGTTTTCATGTTAGTACATATTTCTATACTTCTAGGGCCATTTTGGGGGCCAAACAATGTTTTCTTGGATTTCCACAGTCAAACTGTAGATCGAGTTAGATTTTTATGGAATAGTGCGTAGGTCTATAAGATACCTTTCCAATGGGCTATCACACGCCTAAAACATATATTATATGCAAAAGTTACGACATTGAGAAGTTGATGTACTAACTTACCCCAATGGGGCCCACACGACTTTTGGTGTTTCATCTCCTAGGGTTAGGTTTTTGGATGTATAGGGTTTTGGAATTCATGTTTATTATAAAAAGGCCTTCGGAACCTCATTTTACTCATATTATTGTGAATGATCGTAGTTGTCACATCTCTTCTAAGAGATAATATGCCACCATTCTAGAGAGTCTTTCACTTTGTGTTTTTACAGTCGCTCTACATTTATTTCATTAATAGAATTCATGTATTACAATATTTATCTATTTTCGACAATATTTATATGTGTTTCATTGTAAGATATCTACTTTCATTTCTTTCCTCTCATAAATCTGGATTAAGAAGTCTACAAACTATCAAACTAACAATCAACCTAGAATCATATCAAAATTCAATGCTCCTTGGTCCTAGCTTTTCGTCACCTTCAATAGACCCTACTATCACAAGAAGTGTCTTAGCTTAGAAATCAAATATGAATGAAGTAGTAATGAAATGTCACTTGGAAGTGAGAGCAAACCTTATCAGAGCAATGCGTTCTCCCCCTCTACTTTTTTCAACTTACTGCTTTAAATATCTCCAACGTATTTGAATCATTCAACCACTTTTAGTTACTCATTAACTAACCATTAGTTAGTTAATAGGAAAGTTTTCAAGTAAATTAATAAACAATAATAATAATATGATAAGGGTACTAAATAATACTAATAAGTGGGACCCCCTATTTTTCTTAGACTAATTAATGAACCATTTCCTCCTTGTAACTTCCACCTTAGATGCAAGGCATATCATCTTGCCACATCATACAACCTATGTAATTAAAATGCATAAGATGGAATGTTCAGAAGAATCCCCTTGTCGCTCCATGTAACAATTATTTAAACTAATCAAAATTTAACCATTATATAGATCTGTGCAAAACATGTAGCATATAAAACATAAGGCTACCCAAATATAAATCTGTCAAAAGTATGAGTTGTCCCGACAACATGTTGTCAGAAGATAAGTTGTCAAAATAATATGTTGTCCAAAATGAAGTGCAAATAAGTTCATATACATATTCAAACAAAATCATGAAAAACCATATTTTTTGTGAGAGGCTACTCCTCTCTTTCCATGACTACTTTCAACCCTTTCATTGCTCCCAACTGATGAACCTGCAGTAGCATATTTCTTATCATTTCGTTGCACATGTGAAGTGACTGAATGTGATGACTCATGTGATGATTTGGACTCCGCTGCTGCTACTTTTTCCTTTTCTGTATTATTCTCAAGCTCAATGATCTTGGCCTTGGCATGATGGGCATGTGAGTCTTGGGATATAGGTTGTTGATGCAATAGAGAAGCAATAGGTGAGGCATAAAAAGGAGGCTGTTGAGGGTGATCAATATTTGGTCATCCATATGACTATCCAGAAAGAGGATGTACAAAATCTTTCCAACAATCATATTTGGTCTAACTAAGGAAGAGGAAATGTGGTTTAGGACTGGAATACAGATACTTGGACAAGGGTTCTTAGGCATTACTGGAGTTCTATAGGCGTGTTGGATAGCTAAATTGAGGAAACCTCTCTGCAACAACTGATTTAATTCTTCTGAATCTGCATCAAAATGTATAGAAAATTGGAGCCTCTTATTTCCCCTTTTCCAAGGACGTAGTCCTCTAACTTTTTTTTTCCCTCTCCTGCCTTGACTAACCCTACTGAAAAATCTCATTCTAACACACATTCACAAACATCAAAACTAGAGCATCATTAATCCATCATCTAAAAATTTTGCAAAATAATAATTTAGACTTGGCTCTATACACCACAATACATATGCAATAAATCACTATGAATTTCATGTCCTAGATCTAATAATCACTTAGAATTTGGAATTAGAAGAGTTCTCGAGATTCCATGATTGGGCTTTTAATGAGCGGAAAATGGTAAGTATGATAGGGGAAATGCAATATGGATTGTTCATTTACCATAACTAGCTCTACCAAATCATTACACTCACATAAACATCTTTGGGTATAGAACAGAGGATAGATCAAACAAACTAAACACCTATTCAATCTCATATAATTCTTCTATGAGACACCTCATACAATTGAAATCAAGCATGCGAATGAAAGAGGTACTTGGGAAAGTGAAAAGGAACTGTAATCAACGAAAAATGTTAAGTATGACGGAAATAAAAATGGACATGCCTTCATTACAATTGTCTCCATCATTATTCAATGACCCCAACAAGAATAATTATAATTACCATACAATATTATTGCACGAATTCATTCACAAAATACTCACATTCACATTTATCGTGTTATTTGTTATTTGCAATGATCAAAATCCATGTGTTCACCCATTTCCATATTTAATTAGATCACAATATATTAATTCCCAACATTGGATGCAAAACACCATGTAAGCAGTGCCCAAGATATCAACAAAGGCATTGAAACATCAATAAAAAAAGCTCATGTATATTAAAAAACTATTTTTCACTTATCAAATCTCATTCAAGTGCACATAGGTTCTATTATATACATTAATATCTCCAAAACTAATATCGAAATAAGCATTTTTTTTCAAAGGGGTGAGATAAATGCGTCAAGCATCAAATGCATCAAACAATAACATACAAAACTATTATGTTGTGACTATAATTGAATCAAGGGTAGGAAAACCATTTTTCTTTTCCACCGAATATTATTGCAATGAGGGGTGAGTCGACTATAAATTCCATTAACAAACCCCATTTTAAAATTTCAGTTATGGCAGAGATATCACGAAGTGATAGGATTCAAAATTTGTTTAATAACACATAATCTTTATCATTTGAGGTTGAATGGATCCGCCCCAAATTAATTCAAACTCTGGTGTGACCCGTTGCATAATACACAGAGAAACGTTGTCCACATTTTTCTAATTGTTTCTTATACATCACATACAACTCGCATGGTGACAACCAAATTGATAAGGGTTACGATTGATAACGAAACAAACCAATAAAAAACCCCAAGTATGTTGAGGGTTTTAACCCTGTCAACTCATGAATCAGACTCATTTAGGTTTGTGATAAAACCCATGAAACAAAATTTTAATTTCAATAAGGGTATATAGAAGGTCGTAAGACGCTACCATCACAGGAAGAAATTAGGCAAAGTGCACATACAACTGTTATCACATGACACTAAATACCCAAATCACATAAACACTAGACCTTTCCTTTTCGAATACTTTATATAGAGTCACAAACCATCCAATCGACATGGTAAATGTGCAATCAACGACCAAAATAATATCAATCAAAACTATCAACCAGACCATTGGAGCTTCCATGCATGCGAATTTATAAAACCAAGAGCATGATAACTTCTTTTCTTTCCTTGAAAACAAAGCAAGAAAGCATCGAATGCGAGAACAACAAGTATTCACAGAGACAAACATAAACTATTTAGAAAAAACCATAATGGATGATAGGGAAATCAAACCATGGTACCTGGTGTTGTGTGGGTTAAATGGTGTCTTTGAGCGGTTGCAACAGTTACCAGAGAATAACCTTCCTCCAGACCACTATCGAATGAGCTGAATGCCAAAAATCAAGGTGGTAACCTGAACAACAAGTTGGTGCATTAACTGTTGGTCACATCGTGCTAGGTTGATGGACGACATTAGTCACCACTAAAACCAAGGAAATATACGTTGAAACCTCAAGAAACCGATGACTTCCAAGTATGTGCAAACTCACAATAAACCACATGCCACTAACGCATCCACCTACCACATATGACTATTAAAATATCCAATATCCTACATGCTCAATTTGTAAGTAAAGTTCCCACATGCATTGAATTTATTACAAGAATTATCAATAAATTGAGGTCATGGACCATCTGTTTATAATGTTTGTATGAAATATGTGTTAAAGCGGGGTATATAATATGTGTTGTAAATGAAATCCCATATGTGTTAAGACTTTCAATTTTTTACCATATGAAACTTTCAAAGCACCACTTTTATCAACAGTCGAGATCTTTATCACATCGAACATATTCTTTCAATTTGTGTAATATGTATTAGATCATATATAAAGTCAATAAAATATATAAGTGATGTGCTAAGAATATATGTACATAAAAAACCTTTTTATGTAACAAGCCACAAATATAAACTCGTGAAGTGCATCAGGTAGCAGTGACTTAGTGAATCATGTCAAGACATTTACCAACATTAAACCCTTTTTACCATTTGAAGCCCTGAATCATCAACAACTTCCATAACTTTACTTCGATGATGATTTTTTCCAGCACTAATGTCTTTAAATATTTGAAAATTCGTGCCCAAAGAATAATTTTTTTAATCATGATTTGAAAATGCCATTGTTTTCATTCATTTTTCACTGAGAACTAAAACCAAACTCATACCAAATAATCAATATGCAGGTCATATGATCCAAGACAACCATCAATGAATATAGAACTAGGTGACTTCTTCTTCGAGGGACACTTTTAAGCTATCTTCTTAGTGACATTATAGGGGGTCCCACTTATAGCTTATTTAATATGTATGTATATATATGTGCGTGTGTTTAATTTTCAAAAAACTTATATGTGCCTTGCAATTATTTACAGGCTAGTGACTTCATGACGATTTTAAGAGTCAACAATGGAGACTCCAGAGGGAAGGAAATATAGTATCAACTTGAACTCAACTTCTAGTTTTGTAGGTCAAGATATTTTTTTGTTATGCACTCAAAATTTTTCCTTTGCTTTGGTATGCTCTTTCAAAATAAGGGTGGCAGAAGGTAGAAAAGGAAAAGATGAGAGAGGGTATAGATTTATCACTCAAGTTTAATCAAAGTGGTCATAGATGAATCATGATACAAGGTTGCACACCACAAGTGATTGTATTTCTTTGTGCTCCAACTACTTATCATTACTCAAGCATACTTTTGCAAGCAAGGAAAAATGATGGTTGTACTGACTCATCTAAATCAGGATGAAACAAATTCCACCAAATTGAGGGTAAAGAAACAAAGAAATAAAACTGTAGTGAAATGAAAATAAGTTGCAATCAAAACTCGACTAAAATTGAAAGTGAAGCAACAAAATTGATGAAATAAAGTGAAGAAGAAAAAAAGAAATTATACAACCTAAATTGATATTTACATCAAATATTGATTCAGAAAATGTAACAACTAGCTAGGCTCAACATAATGTTTCAAATGCGAGCCATTAGTTGTAAAAGAGAGTAACCGCTCTTCAAAGTCCTTTAACATGTAATTTATATTTCTGACTACTAGAGTGATCTTTTAAGGACCTAGCCATAGTTTTTGTAATTTTGAGTGCGTGCCTTTATCAGCATGTGAGAGTCCCAAAGCAAGACTTTTTCATTTGCTTTAAACTTGACAGATTTAAAACGCTTATCAAAGTATTTATTGACTGTCTGTTGCCTTTTTTTTAATTTTCCAATGCACGATTCCTTTGTTGTTCTAAGGCTAGCAGAGCATTCATCCTCTAGGAAATATCAATAGAATTCAATTCTCCAGCCTTCATTTCTAAATGGTAAGGTGTGAGTTCGAGCTCAATAATCATAACAACTTATTGGCCATATAAAAGTTGAAAAGGAGTGTGTCCAGTGCTATTTTTGGTGATCGTGCGATCAAACCATAATCCATATGTAAGAAGATTATGTCATTGGCATGGCTTATCGTAAATAATCATTTTCCGGATCCTAATCAGGTTTTTGTTAGTAGAATCAGCTTGTCCATTTCCCCAAGGGTAATAAGTGGATGAGATGAAGTTCTTGACTTTGAATTTGCTCAGAAACTGAGTAAACTTTGATGAAATAAATGTAGATCCATTATCTAAAATTATTTTGAGTAGAAGAAAAAAGAGAGAAAAGATATTAGATTCTAAGAAGTTAATAACCTTCTCATCTTGTGCATTTTTAAGAGGGACAACTTTGGTCCACATGGTAAAGTAGTCTGTTGTTGTAAGAATAAATACATACCTTGTAGAAGATGGGGGGTTAATAGGGCCTATAAAGTCTAATCCCCATTTAGCAAATGGGAAATTAGGTAAAACTGGTTGTAAAGGCATAGCATAAAATTGTTCCCTAGTAGAAAAGTTTTGACATTTTATCCACGTGGATATTGGTGGCCACCCACATATTCCGACTAGATCCTATTGACAGTTTTTACTTCAACATGTTTTTATGCTATTCTTTGTAATTGTGGGTTCTACACTTCTGGGGATATTAGAAGCCCTACACAGTTTCTAGGTGGATAGTGGTGGCCTCCCACTTAATCCAACTGGCTTATTTTTCAATTTTTCATGTCACTACATCTTTTTGTACTTCCACGACTATTTTGGGGCCCTAAAAAGTGTTTTTTTAGCTTGTCACATTCAAACTCTAGACATATTTAGATTTTGATGGAATAATGTGTATTTATTGAAAATACCTTTCCAACAAGTTATCACACACCTAAAATGGAGTTCACATGCAAACATTACGACCCCGAGAAGTTGAGGTACCAACTTACCCATAGGGGCCCACATAACTTTTGGTGTTTCATCTCCTAGGGTTTAGTTTTTGGATATCTAGGGTTTTGGAATTCATGAGTAATGTTAAAAATTATTTTGGATCCTCATTATAATCATTATTCTCAAACGAATGTGTGTATCAAGCCACATCTCTTCTCAGAGATAACTACCACCATTTGAGCAAGTTGTTTCTAGTTCTGCAGTTTTACAATTCCAGCCTATGTTATTTATTCAATAGAAGTTATTTTTAACTCGATATCTATTGTTCTCCATATCTCTGTGTTATTGTATTCAGTTTGTTATTCCTTTCGTTCTCCTCATAAATCCATATCACTGGCATCAAAGAGGTCTTCTCTTCATTTATTTTTCTTTCTGCATGTCCCCGACAATATTTGGGTACAAAAATTTGGGACTCGAACCAGTCAATCCTTTGCAAGATCGACCACACCAAGCCCGAAAAAAACCCATGGGGGATGAGAATAAATATTATGGAGAAGGATATCCTTTCAAAATGTTTCTCGAGGAATCCCTTGCGCGACAAAGGACCGAAATGATGGAAAACTTTGCATAGATGCTTCGGTGGCTGCCCACAGGAGATGTATCTTCATCAAGTGACCATGTAGCCCCCTTCAACGTACAAGTAAATTTTGATATTCCATTATTTGAAGGACAGATAGATGCAAATGTTGTAGATAAATGGATGAATCTTCTCAAGGGGTAGTTTTTGGTCCACAATTTTTCTGACAGGGAAAAGATTACTTTTGCGATCCTAAAGGCCATCCCCCATGTTAAGGACTGGTGGGATAATTACTCTGAGAAAAGGGCCATAGAGGAATATACAAAATTATGGTTTCACCCACATCAGATTCCTTCAGGGATGCCAATAAAGAACAATACTACCATGTTGGAAGCTACGAGGACCAGTACACAAGATGGACCATGCTGCGTTAAGAAAGGGACCAGATAGTACCATATTTCACCAATATTTTCCATAACTTGAGCACTAAATTGGGTATCAAAGACTATGAATGACAACTAGTTCTCAAATATCATGGTTGTCTACATAGATACATTCAAACAGAAATGGAGTTTCTGGACACCGTATCATTATGTTCGACTTATATATATGCTATCAATATCGAGTAAAAATTTAACAAGAAGAGGAAAGAGTTTGGATCAACAAAGTCCTAACAAGAGAAGCAGGGAAAAGGTGGCCCCAACCCACAAAAAAAGGAACATATCAAAGATGGTCAGTCCAACCAGTCCAAGATGCAACCCAAGAAGGATAATGATAAGTCGAAGAATGACACTTAGGACAACCAGTCCAAGATGTAACCCAAGAAGGGTAATGATAAATCGAAGAACGACACAGGAAAATGGTGTGAATAAAATAAAATTCCTTTGACACAACACCGAAGAATGTCGCTCCAACTAGTCACTGGTGTTCAAGTTGAAATATTATGAGTTAGAGAAAGATTTTGAATTTGACTAAAATCTAGAAAGTGGGATGTGTATCATTGATGTTGAAACTAGTGACATTGTCACTACCACCAAATTCCAACCAAGTGAACCATAAGAACGAGAGGAAGGAGAATGCCTCTTTCACTCATAGATGTGGGTAAAGGGAACTTCATTGCATTTCATTGTCAATAGCGACATTTAGAAGAACCTGATTTCAACAAAGGTCGTCAACTAGATGAACCGAATGATAACACCACACCCGCAACCCTAGACCATTGGTTGGCTTTTCCAAGGACAAGATATCCACGTCATCCAACAATGTCGTCTTCCCTACAACATCAAGCCTTTCAAAGATAAGGCATTGTGTGATATTTCTCCCCTTGAAGTTTGTGATTTTATTTTATGCCAACCATATTTCTGGAAGCGACATGATGTGTATGAGTGAAGACCCCACAATGTTATTATTACTTTGGGTAGAAAAATTTACAATATACCAGAGGTAGCGCCGCCTGCAATTTCTTTTTTAATATCTTCTAAGAAATGCAATAAGATAATTTCATAAAATGGTAAGTTACTTTTCTTTGTGATGAGCGCTCATAGTAAGAAGAAGGTCACCACCACATCTGTGACCTCTACAGAGAGGCTCTCTTTGTAGCAGAAGCAAGTGGATGGGATCATGGAAGAGTGCAGAGACATCTTCTCCTCACCCACCTGGTACCAACACACTGCCAAGTCAAGCATCCAATTGATCTAACCCCCACTACCTCATTGCCTAATGGAACATTCTATCATTTCTCGTTGATGGAAAATGATGAAATCAAGCACCAAATCCAAGAGATTCTTTAAAAGAGGCACATCTGACCCAACTCCCCTTTTAGAAGCATGATTGTGTTGGTGTAGAAGAAAGACGGGACCTGGACGCTCTGCATTGATTATAGAGCATTAAACAAAATCACAATCAGGAACCAACACCCAATTATATGAATTCATGAACTTCTTGACCAACTCAAGGGGGAAAATTTCTTCAGCAAGGTTGACCTAAAGTCTGGCTACCACTAGGTTCCCATCAAATCAATTGATGTATGGAAGACAACTTTCAAATCTAAATAAGGTTTCTTTGAATGGTTGGGCATGCCCTTTGGCTTAACAAATGCACCGGAAAATTTCATGAGATTGATCGATGATGTATTGAGACCCTTCACCAACTATTTTTGGTGGTATATCTGGAAGACATTATCATATTCAAAAAAACTTGGGAGGATCACTTGCATCATATTCAAAAGTTTTTAGGCACTCCGCGGTAGCACAAGCTATATGCCAACTTGGAAAAATGATCCTTTGGCATGAACATGGTCCAATACTTGGGCTACATTTTTTATGAGCATGGGGTACATGTGGATCCAGTGAAGATCTAAGTCATTCATGATTGTCCAACCCTGACCACACTAACTGACCTTCATAGCTTCTTGGGACTTTCCAACTTCTACCGAAGGTTCGTGTTGGTATTCTTCCATATTGCATGGGCCCTCAACCAAGTAACCAAGGGTGGTGACAAGGAAAAATTTGCATGGGGAAAGGAACAACAACAAGCATTTGATGATCAGAAGCACCGCTTATACTCATCTTTAGTACTCTCCTTACCTGGTATTCAACAAGCATTCAATATTGAGACTGATTCCTTTGATTATGTTTTCTTCGTAGTTATCACTCAGCATGGTCATACAACAACATACCATAGTGAGACACTACCAAATACTATCCGGAAATACCCCACCTATGAAAAAGAAATGTATTCCATCGTGCATGTCTGTCGTCAATGGAAACATCAGTAATTACATTATGGGAAAGGAGACAATCATCCACATTGATCAAAATCTTATGTAATTCATATAGAGATAGGGGAAGTTGCATAATGATCACCATCAAAAGTGGTCCACATACCTACAACAGTTCTATCTCAACATCAAATATAAAATAGGGAGCACAAATCATGTCGTTGACTGCCTTAGTCAGCCTCCTAATGTTTCCCTCACCATAGTGTTCCATTCATGTGGGCATGCGGCATATGAGTGGCCCCAACTTTATCAGCTTGACCCTGACTTCACCACCACCTATCAATTGTTGGGTACAGGAGTGAATGTCACCAATTTTCACATACATGATGGACTATTATGATATCTGGGCCACCTCTTTGTTCTAACAAGTGAGCATGCAAAGATGATTTGGGAGGATCACTATAGTCGGATGGCAGGGAATTTTGGCATCGATAACACTGCGTCTATTCTACATAAACATATTATTGGCCAAACATTCGACAAGATATAAGCAAGTATATCATATCTTGCACTGGTTGTGACATTGCCAAGCCAACCATCAAGAAGAAAGTCTTATACACCCCTCTTCCTACTTCCGAGAGGCCTTGGGAATCCATCTTGATGGATTACATGTCTGGCCTTTTGTCCACCAAGAACGATAATGATTGTATATTTTGGGTGGTTGATTGGTTTTCAAAGATGGCCATTATCACATCCTGAAAGAAGAGCATCAAAACGACATATACTCCCAAGATATTCTTCGAATGGGTGTGGATCCATTTTTGGATACCACAAACCATCACCTCAGATCAGTACATTAGGTTCCTAAACACATTTTGGTCAAGTCTCTAGTCACTGTTGGACACCAAGCTCACTAGATCCACTGCTTTTCACCCCCAAACCAATGGCCAGACAGAGGTTGTAAATTAGATGATTGTGCACATCCTACACATGTACATCTCTAAGAATTCACGTACATGGGATGACATTCTTCCCTATGTTCAACACAGCTACAACATGGATCTCCATAACACCACCGACCATATCCTATTTCAGGTAGGGCTAGTATTCCAAAAATTGGATCCCATTGATGTTGCACTACCTCTTGCAACCACACAAGAAGAATATTCCCATGTTAAGTATAAGGCCAAAAAATAAACCAAATTCATTGAGAAGATTAAGCACATCCTCCAATAGGTCCATGAGTTTTTTTTTCAGAAATCCAATGCTAAGTATAAGCAATGCCATAATCAACACTGGGTACCACACCAATTTCAGGTGGGAGACAAGGTCTAGTTACATTTGCAGAAAGAGCACCTTACCGGGCCCCATCAGAAGCTCTACCCACTTTGATATGGGCCTTACATTACCACTAAGGTTGTGGGTAGCAATTCTTTTGAGCTTAACATTCCACCCTTCCTTGGCTTGCACCGAGTATTCAATGTGGACCTCCTTCGGTCATATTTTCCACCATTATTGGACACCTCAGAGATTTCATAATAGTTGAAATCAATCGAGCTCAAACTTGATTGCATGGAATAGGCATCCAATGATCAGATGGTGGACACACAGGTCAAGGGAACTCGCGAGGAGAGGATCGATCTTTATTGGGTTGTCAAGGTAGGACAACTCCTACACCAAGGAAATTGGGTCATCCGAGGCCAAATTCAACAGAATTTGCCTCACCTGATGCGGGAACTCAACGCAATAGAACATTTATTCACAAGGGGGTAGGACTAATCTAGGTGGATATTGGTGGCCACCCACCTATTCCAACTGGCTCCTCTTGACAATTTTTAGTTCAACATGTTTTTATGTAATTCTTTTAATTATGGATTTTACACTTTTGGGGATATCTGAAGCCCTACACAGATTTGAGGTGGATATTGGTGGATACCCACCTAATCCAATTGGATTATTCTTGAAGTTCTCATGTCAACACATCTTTTTGTAATTCCAGGGTCGTTTTGGGGCCCTAACTAGCATTTTTTTGGCTTGTCACAATGAAAATGTAGACAGAGTCAGAGTTTGATCACATAATGTCTAGTTATCAAAAAAACCTTTCCAGTGGGCTCTCAATAACCTAAAACAAAAGGATTATGAAAAATTTATGACCCCGGGAAGTTGATGTACCATCTTACCTACCGGTGCCCACATAACGTTCGGTGTCTCATCTCCTAGGGTTAGGTTTTTGGATGTATAGGGTTTTGGAATTCATGACTAATGTTAAAAATTCCTTTGGAGCTTAATTTTAATCATTCTTCCATACAGATGCATGTAGAAATCCACATCTCTTCTCATAGATAAATTCCACTGTTCGAGCAAGTTGTTTTGAGTTCTACAGTTTTAAAGTTTCAACCTATTTTATTTATTCAATAGAAGTTATTGTTCACTGTATATCTATTGTTGTTCTCTATATATCTATGTTATTGTATTCAACATGTTATTTCTTTTGTTATTCTCATAAAATTGGATCAAAATTTTTCACAAGCCTGAACAAACTTGAAAAAATATTGAAACATCAAGGACCAAAAATAACTAGACCTGATGATATTGAAAGATGCCTCTTTCGCTGTGAAATGGACACCAATATGGAGGTTAGAATCTATTGATCCATGAAATTCATTCAAAAAAATTTGGTTTACTTTATCATTTATACATCTTAACAACAAATCATCAACAGATCTGTGAAAAATAATATTTCCCAAGATGAGGAACTTTGGGGCTATCAAGCGCACTCTTCTACGCTAATGTGAATCTAAATGATCTGGATAATTCTGATGTAAGAGATAATAAATGATATCCTTGTACCAAGGATGGTCAACAATAACTATATAAAGAGTTTATAAGTAAACCAATGCTGACAAAGCATTCTCATCTTCCTCAAGAGAATCACTTTCTTCATGTTTTTTATCCAAGTGAAGAGATAGATCACATCCCTTAATTGTCTTGGTTGCAATAATCATTAAATTTTTTTCTTGAATTTGGCAAGAGAATATGAAAGTTTTATCGGGAGATGAGTTTGCGTAAGAAAAGACTTGACTCCAGAAAAAAAGGACTCTTACCAATGTTTTCTTTCCCAAAATAAAATGCCTCAAATTTCCTATAGATTTACCAAGGCAAAAGTGTGTTTTTCGATCAAAGTATATTTCACCTCATCATCTGACAAACTTTGACTCATATAGGCTATAGGCATTTCTTGATTTTGGTCATCATATTTTAGAAAGATTGAAGAGATTGCATATTATGTTGAAATTGTATAGATGATGAAGTCTTTATTAAAATCAAGCTTGTCTAAGACTGGTGTAGAGCTGATTTCTTTCTTGATTCCTATAAATGCCTTTTCTATCTCATCAGTCCAAGAGAAGGTTTTGTCCTGCTTCAAAATGTTATGATTAGGTTTAACCATCACGATGAAGTCGAGAAAAAAACTACTAACAAAGTTAATAGTGCCCATGAAAGATTGAAATCCTTGTTTAGAGGTAGGAGAAGGAAGTTTTATAATCACAACAAGACTCTCGGGGTCAATACTAATATCACATTCAGAAAAAATATGAACAAGGATTTTTCCTTGAGTAACTCTTAAAATAGACTTAAAAGGATTCAATGAAATATTGATTTTTTTGCAACACAGAAAGACTTTCCTAAGATTAACAAAATGATCTGACCAGTTCTTGGAATAAATAGTTAAGTCTTGAAGATAAACCTGAATTATTTTACCTATCAAATCATCAAAATATATTTTCATATCTCTCTGGAATGTGGCACCTGTGTTAGATAGGACAAAAGGAATACATTTGTAGGAAAATGTTCCCCATCTCGTGGTGAATGTGGTTTTGTACTTATCATCCCTCTTGACTCTAATTTGATTGTATCCAAAAAAAACATCAAGTACAGACACTATTTGAGACCTGTCTACCTGTTGTAGGATCATCTCCATGTTAGGAAGCAGAATGATATCTTTAATGCTAGCTCTATTTAAAGCACAAAATTCAATAAATAACCTGATTTGACCAGTTTTCTTTCATACAGGAACTACTTTTGAGACCCATTCAAAATATTTTATCAGAAAGATGATTTGAGCTTTTAGTAATTTTTTTACTTCCTTCTTAATAGTAGCTTTGAGGGCAGGGCTTATAGGCCTTTTTGTTTTCCTTACTGGCTTCTCCCCTTCCTTAATAGGAATTGTGTGTTGGATGATGTGGGGATAGAAATGATTAAGGTCCTCATACGACCAAGAAAAGACGTCCTTGAATTCATGGAATAAATCCATGAATCTTTCCTTTTCCTCTTCTGAACAATGGGCTCCTATTTTAGTAATCTTGGCATCATCTAAGGCTCCAATGTTCATAGAGACAATGTCTCGAACTTTCCTCTTTGACTCCTCTTCTACAATATTTTCATTTTTACCAACATCATTCATTGTAAATGAACTTTGAAGAGGATTCAATCCTTTTGGAAACTTATCATCTTCAATAGAAATTACTTCCTTAGGCTTAAGAAGTTCACTTTGTAAGAAAGAATATACATCCTCATCAATTTTGAAAACCTTCCATGATTCAACATTGTTAGGTCTATGTGGACGATATAGAGACATAAAAGTGCAATGATCTCACTGTGGTAAAATATGTCGAGTAGGAGAGGCAACAAAAATAGCCAACATGTCAGTCATGGTGTTAAGCTCCCTTTTAATGTGAGTGATGTTGAAAACCAATATATTTGAAATCAACACCCAAACGACATGAGTGTATCTTTTCATCAGCTTGTTATTAGGGTTATAGAGTTTTCTAACAAGATTAACTATAAGCTCGGAATCAAAAAACACCGTAATATGACCACAAACCATATTATAAGAATTTTCGATACCTAACAATAGGGATTCAAACATGAAAACGTTGTTGGTGCAAGCAAATTATAACCCGAATGAGAAGTTATAGATTTTTCCTACAGGTGAGTGAAAGATAATACCAACTCTATTTCCTTCATTAGAACATGCACCATCAGAGTGCATATGCCACAATCCGTCATCATAGTCAAACCGTTCGCATGGCACATCAGCTTCTTTTGTGAAAATAAAGTAAACACCCAGGCTTTCCTCAACATAATTGACATTTAATTGCGAAACTTTCTCAATGTAAGGTGATATACGATCTTTTTTCCAAAAAATAGTGCGCTTTCTATCCTTAGGAATAGACAAATATAACCCATCTAAATGCAAGTAACCATCCGTTAAGGATTTCAAGTCTCTCCATAAAATAATTGGGCAATTGTTGATAGGCATATCAATGACTTGAGTGTTAAGGGTGGTACGTATTTCTGGGTGTGCTCAAAGTAATAAGGTTACATATTTGATCTCGCTAATCCTGGATTGTTGTTGATTATTATAGTAGAAATTCCTCTCACATTTTCATTTGTACAATAGAGGCCTAACTCTTCCATAATGATATTTGACATGTGACACAAACCCCCTTCCCTCCGAAGGGCTAATCAACCTCCCAGTCTTGGATCATGTGAGATACTGAGTCAGAGAGACTCCTTGGGTCCCTGCGGGCACCCGAAACCACTCTACCCACACACACAGGTCTCTTTCACAAGTGACCATGGCTGTAACTATGGGTCAATCTCTTCGCGATTCAGACTTCGGGGATATTCCAAATCCTTCCCTCATCGTTTCCTGAAGCGCTCTTCTCTAAGTTCCAAACTCCCACCATGCATCTCCTTATATTTTTTGGCCCCACTTATGGTTTGGATTTTTCAACCTCGTGAAACTCTTAGGCCTTCCACCCAAAACTTTCAAATTTTTTAATTCCTTGATTCGTTGCCACGTGTTCCTCTCGCAATCAACGGTTGCGATTCTTTCACGATTTCATAATTTGTGACTCTACTTTCATCAAGTATTCAAACTTTCTGAACTTCGAAGTACCAAAACACTTCACGACTATCCTCCTCATAGTTCTTCCAGATCTGATGGTCTAGAACCGTTCATCTCCTCTTAGAATGAATCTTGTCCACTGATCTTAGTGAAGACTTCAAGGACTTCTTTCCTTTGAGATTTCCATTGCTCTCCCTCCTGATCTTAACTTACTTGACTTCCTTTGGAAACTTCCTTCGACACTTAGTCAAAACCTCCATCTGTGCACACCCTAAAACAAATCATCTTCTACAGTCGACTCCTCTGTGGATGATTTTCGCACTCTTTGTGATTGTTCTCTCGTGATTGAAAACGTGCTATTCCTCCTGATATTTAGGTATGAAAACCATGTCACTCACTCCTTGCGGACGTCGATGCACTCCTTGAACACATACAATTTCTTGTAATCTCTTCTGAGCTTTGAGTCGAAACAGACTCGGTCACACACTCCTTGCAGACATTATGCACACCTTGCACTCGCTCAATAAAGAGAATAGTTGAAACTTGTTCACTCTTCATAATGACTCATACATTCAACAAGGCAAATGCATTCATGGATAAAAGCACAGAAAAATAACAGGGAATTGAAAATAGACATAAAACCTATCACTTATTCAGACACACAACAACACACATTTGGAACAATATTCCTCTGCTATATTCATTGAACTGAAACTTGTATACATACATACATTGTTCTTCACTAGTCCTTAACATATAACATATAGATTCAACTATTGCTCGGTTCTCTCCTCTCAACAACAAAAACCAATGACAACAACCTCTACTCCAAAATATTACAAAGATTTATTAAAAGGGACTCTTTTTTGAGTTCTTCCCTCCAACTACTCTATGTTATCCTATCTGAATTAAATGCTATCAACTACTTAAAATTTATTACAATCAATATCGAGTCAAACAAATAAGAGCGCAAGCTCCAGATATGTATTGCGATCCCTCTCATAAAACAAAATACATTCCCCATCGATCCTATGTGATGACTCAGCCTATGATCATTAAAAATATTCATGACTCAAAATGTTTTGTCAGATATTACATTAATACACTAATCTTTGAAATTCAAAACATTTCAAAATATGCACTAGTGCACCCAACTGTGTTCCACTTGTGCTTTGTTGGCGATGCTCCTGCATCATAGTGCCTTGGCTGAAAAATTCATGGACTCTTGTCCATGAGCTCCTGCACTGATCTTTCATGTTTCTGGATATCCGCTCCACCAACCCAACTGGAATCTTCTACTAGTCATCATTTCCACTTCACAAAGTATTCAAAATATGTTTTCCTTATGGTCTTCTTACCAATTCGCTGATCTATGATCTTTTCCATCTGCGGCTTCTCTGCTATAGGCATTTGTTTCTCCCATTGGATCCTCCTTTGATCTTTAGATATTTTGGATCCATCCTCCATGTAAGGATACAGATCTGCAATGTTGAATATGGGCGATATACCCACATCTTCTAGTAACTCTAATTCATAAGCATTTTCGCCAAACCTCCTCAAGATTTTTCATGGCCCTATTATTTTTAGATTTAACTTATTGTATGTTCCCCTCGGGAATCTTTCCTTTCTTAGATGTGCTAGAACTTGGTCTCTAAATTCAAATTCAAGCTTCCTCCTGTGTTGATCGACCCTGTGTTTGTATTCGTTGCTGCTCTTCTTCAACTGCTTCTTGGCCTGATTGTGAAGTTCCTGCATATCTGCAACAAAGTCTTCAGCTCTAGTGCTCCTAAATTAACCCTGATTTAGATCAATTAACTCTGATACTCCTCTCACATTCATTCCATACACGATTTGAAATGGACTTTTCCCAGTGCTTCTGTTCACTGAGTCATTATATTCAAACTCAGCTTGAGCTAGAATTTGATCCCATTGACTATGATGTTCAGTGACCAAACTCCTCAAAAAATATCCTAAGCTTCTATTCACCACTTCGTTATGTCCATCTATTTGTGGATGATATGCATAACTAAAAGATAGTTCGGTCCCCAACTTTTTCCACAATGTCCTCCATAAATGACCAATGAATTTGGTATCCCTGTATGAAACTATACTCCTAGGAAATCCATGGAGTCTCACAACCTCCTTGAAAAACAAATTTTCAACATGTGTTGCATCACTGGTCTTCTATCATGGGATAAAGTGTGCCATCTTCGAAATTTTTTCCACCACTACAAATATGGAATCACTTCCTCTCCATGTCCTCAACAATCCCAACACAAAATCCATGCATATTTCATCCCAGGGCCTTTCTGGAATAGGCAATGGTTGATACAATCCAATTTTCTTCTTCTTACCCTTGGCATACTGACAAATCTTACAATTGTTCACAAATATCTGCACCTCTTCTCTCATACCTGGCCAATAATATGAACTGTTTAATTGGGAAAATGTTTTTTCATGGCCGAAATGTATGGCAAGGTCTCCACTATGATTTTCCTTCAGCATATTCTCCCTCATCGAGCATCTTGGTATGCACAACTGACATCCTTTGAAAAACAACCCATCCTGAATCAGATATTCGACCCACTAGCTTCTGTCTCTAATCATAGGATTTTCACATGCTTCATATGCCTCTCCAAAATCTGGATCACTGTGGTACATTTCCTTAAGGTGGTCAAACCCCAAGGTCTTGACTTGAAATTCCTGTAGAATCAAAATTCTCCTACTCAATGCATCAACAACCTTGTTAGCATTTCCAGAAATATGTTTAATGACAAAAGTGAAATTTTTCATAAACTCTATCCACTGAGCATGTCTCTGGTTTAACTTCTCTTCTCTGGTTATGAATTGTAAAGGGTGATTATCGCTATACAAAATAAACTCCTTTGGTATGATATAGTGCTTCCATTTCTTCAAGGATTGAATTATGGAATATAACTCTTTGTCATATGTGGAGTACTTATTTTTAGATTCATTCATCTTCTCACTGAAATATGCACCAGTTCTGTTATCTTGGCTTAAGACCTTTCCAATTGAAACTCCACTCACATCGCATCTCACTTGAAATGTCTTTAAAAAATCCAATAGGACCAGAATCGTTTTTTCAGTTATTCTCTCCTTCAATATGTTGAAGCTCCTCTCAGCCTCTTCTATCCATTTGAAATTCTTTTGTCTTTTCTTCACCATATCCATCATTTGAGCACTAATCCCACTAAAATTTCTCATAAACTTCCGATAGAAACTTTCTAATCCATGGAAGATTCTTACCTCAAAGATACTCTTTGGTGATGACCATTCTCTGATTGCTCTCACCTTTTTGGG
The DNA here is from genome assembly GCA_010110895.2 of Picea sitchensis. NCBI lineage: Eukaryota > Viridiplantae > Streptophyta > Pinopsida > Pinales > Pinaceae > Picea > Picea sitchensis. Next base: position 544,514 of record SNQJ01S0003440.1, on the reverse strand, counting down.
ATCCATCTTCAATTCGTTTGAAGAAATCACAAAAACCAAATATATGAGTTATGTCTTCATGAAAGAGGACTTTTTTAGATTAATCAACAACTTCTCTTGCTTGAACCTCCTCATCACCAATGTTAAATGTCTCAGGTTCTCCTCCTTAGTCTTCCTAAATACCAGTATATCATCCATATATACAATCATGAACTTACCAATGAAATCTTTTAAAACTTCATTTATCAGCCTCATAAAAGTACTTGGGGCATTGGTTAAGGAAAATGACATAACAAGCCATTCGTATAACATCTCATTTGTCTTGAATGTTGTTTTCCACTCATCACCTTCCCTCATTATTATCTGGTGATATCCACTTTTCAAGTCTATTTTTGAAAAATAGTTATCCCCACTCATGCAATCTATCAAGTCATCCATCCTTAGCAATGGAAATATGTATCTAATGGTAATATTGTTTATGGACCTTGAGTCTGTATAGATTCTCCACCCCCCATCCTTCTTCATACTTAATACAATTGGCACTACACATGGAATCAAGCTTTCTCTGACCAATCCTTTGTCTAATAGATCATGAACTTGTCTCTTCGCCTCCTCATTTTCTTGAGGTGTCAACCTATACGCTTATTTATTTAGGAGGCTCACTCCTGGTATCGAGTCAATGTGATGACTGATGATTATGATAGGCAACAATGATTTTGGCAACTCATCTACTACAATATTAGGAAAATTCTCTAATAGTTCATGAACTTCCTTAGGAAAATCCTCCATTGAAGTACTGGTAAGGATAACCCTCAGTTTCCTCACTACAACAAACTGTATCTCCTATTCCTTCTTTACTTCATTTAGGAGTTCCTTCCCACTCATGAGAAGTATGTTCATGCTAACTTCATCCTTCGCCTTCTTTTCTTCAATTGGAATCAACATGTGTGTCCTACCGTTCTTATCTAAGGTGTAAGTATTCCTCCTCCCATCATGAATAACATTTGTGTCATACTACAATGGTCTTCCCAACAAAACATGACAGACATCCATAAGAATCACGTCACACATAATATCATCTCTATATCCTCCTATTTTAAATTCAACCAGGGATTGTTGAGTGACTGTTACCTGAGAATCTTTCTCCAACCATGATACTTTATATGATGTCTGATGTGCAGTTGTCTCCATCTCTAGATTATGCACCATCTCTATGGATACTAAGTTGTCAATGCTTCAATTGTCAATTATCACGTTGAAAACCATGTCTTTCATTTTTCAAGTTGTCTTGAACAAATTGTTCCTTTGTGTTGGTTTTTCGATCTTTGGCTCTTGCTTCAAAAGAACCTTATTCATCATCAAGGATTTCCCATCCTCTTCACCTTTTACCTCAACATCTAGCTTCCGCGCTTCTGAGATGTGCGCTTCACCTCCTTTCTTCCTCTCAGGGAAATCCCAAGACATATGTCCTCTTTTCCCATAGACATAACACCTCACTTATCCTCCTCTGCCTCTTCCTCTTCCTCTGGGAAAATAACTTCTACCACCACTATTCCTTCCTCGGGAACTTCCTCCTCTCTCAAAGTGATTATGTGGTTTCTTCACCTCGTTTATGGGATTCTATGCTTTGTCATGGGAAAATCCTTTGCCTTTGTTGAAACTTTGACCTCTGTTTTGTTGACTCTGCTTTTTGGCCAACTTCTCTTCTGCTTTTAGTGCCATTTGATATGCATCCTCAAATTTCCTGACTGTCGCCATGTTGATTTCATCCTGGATATCATATCTCAGGCAATTAATGTATCTGGAAACTTTCTCTTCATCTCTCTCTCTCTGTCCAGCTCTGATGTTCAACTTATAGAACTCCTCTGTGTACTCCTTCACAGTCAATCCTCTTTGTCTCAAGTTCTACATCCTCCTGAACATATTTATCTGGTAGTACTTGGGTATGAATTCCTCCTTTAACTTGGCTACCATTCGATCCCAACTCTTGATATTTTGTTTCCCTCTTCTCCTCCTATCGGTCTGCAGTTCATCCCACCATAGTGTTGCATTTCCTTTCAACCTAGTGACAACATGTCTTACCTTTTTCTCCTCTTCGACATCCTCATACTCAAACTACTTGTCCATTGCTAGTATCCAATCAAGCAATTGTTCTATGTCTAGATTTCCTTCATGTATAGGGATGTCGATCTTCGCTCTGGGACCCAATTTGACAACCGCTTTCAGCAAGAATTCTTCTGCAGCATCCTTGGCTACAACTTCTTCCACTTCTAATTCTTCATTTTCTGCCTCGTTGACGTCTCCAACATCAAGTGCTCTCCTTTGTGTTGTCTCCATGACATCCAGCCTCGCACATAATTTTTTCCCTTTCCATAGCTTATTTGGCTAGAGGTGGATCAACACGTCTTCTAGGAGACATTGTGTTGACACTTCTGATACCTCTCACCGATATCAATTTACCTTTCTCCCTACATAAGTCAATTATGTACTTCCTCTGATACCACTATTGATCCAAACCCCCTTCCCTCCAAAGGTTTCTCAACCTCCCGGTCTTGGATCATTTGGGATAATGAGTCAGAGTGACTCCTTGGGTCCTTGCAGGCACCCAAAACCACTCTACCCACACACACAAGTCTCTTTATAAAGTGACCATGGCTATGACCATGGGTCAACCTCTTCGTTATTCAGACTTCGAGAATATTCAAAATCCTTCTCACATATTTTCCTGACGTGTTATTCTCTGAGTTTAGAACTCTCGCCATGCATCTCCTCATATTCTTAGGCCACTTATGGTTCGGATTTCGCAACCTCGCAAAACTCTTAGGTCTTCTTCCCACAACTTACAAATTTCTGAATTCCTTGATCCGTTGCCACATGCTCCTCTCGTGATAAACAGTTGAGATTCGTTCATGATTTTAGACTTTGTGACTCTACCTTCATCGAGTCTTCAAACTTTCCAAACTCTGAAGTATTGAAACAATTCACAACTATCCTCCTCGTACTTCTTCCAGATCTAATGGTCTGGAACCGTTCGTCTCCTCTTGGAACGAAAATTGTCCACTGATCTTAGTGAATACTTCAAGGACTTATTTCCTTTGAGATTTTTACCACTCTCCCTCCTAAGCTTAACTTGTCTTCATGTGGACACTTCCTTCAACACTAGGTCAAAAACTCGATCTGTGCACACCCTGCAATAGATCATCTTCTACAATCGACTCCTCTGTGGATGATTTTCACGCTCTTTGCGACTGTTCTCCCATGAATGAAATAACGATATTCCTCATGATATTTCTTTCTGAAAACCGTGTCATGCACTCATTGTGGATGTCGATGCACTCCTTTCACACATACAAGTTCTCGTTATCTCTTTGGATCTTTGAGTCAAAACAGACTCCGTCATGCACTCCTTGCGGACACTATGCACACCTTGCACTTGCTCAATAAAGAGAAACAATTGAAACTTGTTCACTCTTCACAGTGACTCATACATTCAAAAATGCAAATGCATTCATGGATATAAGAACATAAAAATAACAAGGAAATGAAAATAGACATAAGACCTATCACTCATTCAAACACACAACAACACACATTTGGAACAATATTCCTCTGTTATATTCATTCAACTGAAACTTGTATACATACATACATTGTGCTTCACTACTCCTTAAGATATACCATATAGATTCAACTACTGCTCGGTTCTCTCTTCTCAACAACAACAACCTCTATTCCGCAATATTACAAAGGTTTATACAAAGGGACTCTTTTTTGATTTCTTCCCTCCAACTATTCTATCCTATCCTATTTGAATTAAATGCTATCAACTACATAACATTTATTACAATAAATATTGAGTCAGACATATAAGAGCACAAGCTTCAGATCTATACTTCGATCCATCTCATAAAACAAAATACATTCCCCATTGACCTTACGCTATGGCTCAACCTCTGATCATTAAAGATATTCATGACTCAAAATGTTTTGTCAGATATTACATTAATACACTGATCTTTGAAATTCAAAACATTTCAAAATATGCACTAGTGCTCCCAACTATCTTCCGCTTGTGCTTTGCTAGTGATTCTCCTGCATCAACATGACACTTGGGCCTGAGCCACCATCAATGGAAAAGCAATGGGCTATTCTGTCTAAAATATTTACTAAAATGTAGAAAGGGGGGTAATTTATAGATCTCCTAAAGTAATCTTCCATGAGGTTGGCTATATTGGAAGTTTTAACTTCCATTAAATCTCTAATATGTTGTTGTTGTTCTGGTATAGTCACCATAGCGAAAAAATTAGCATCATCTTTTATGTTATCCAACTGATTTAAAATATTGTACTTTGAAGGAGCTGTGACTTGATGATTGGTAGAAGGGTGAGCAACTTGTGAGTCGATATTTTGAGTGGATGTGTTAGGAGGAAAAGTAGTCTTGGAATAATTAACTTTTCTCTTACTGGCATATGATTTAATTATGGTATTAACTACCATAACATCATCCTGCAGGGACCAATCTAAGACAACAATTGTAGAATTTGGTTTCTTTCCAAAGTTTCAATCCCTCTCATTTTTCCTAATTTCACAAGTTCTTTCCTCGTGATTTTATTCTCAAAATTTACACCATACTCTAGGAAATATGGATTTTTGCTCGAAGTTACTGTATTTTAAACTCCTAGTGGTGTCCTAGGTGGAAGTATAAACAACGGAATTAGGATTCATTCCCTTTCTCTCAAAACAAATCATTGATTGTTAATGTCTTGCATAAGCCTCAAAATTGTAGACATATCGGTTTGTTTGGCATAGTCCTCCTTAGGAAGACTAGTTTTGTCTAGATTCTCTTCATACTCCAAACAAGTACTAAGGGAAGATCTGATATTATCTATGTCTTTCTCTTCCAATCTATGACGATAGGAAGAGGTTAAAACATTGTATTAATTCATGAACGCGATTTGATTTTGTGGTCTAATCAGTTGAGGAATTTGATTATATAACTTGGTGAAGCAAAGATTGAAATATTTAATGATTTCATATTTGTTATATGTAATATTATTGTACTCCTTTAACCGATTATCTGAGTGTTTGGGTTTCCCAAAAGTGGACTTGAACTAGTAGACTAATTCGTCTTAGGTAGACAAAATCTTCGGAGGCAAATCAAAGTAGTTTGTTCCAACTTTTCCTTCTAGAGAGATGAAAAATAAGCACATCCAGGTATTGTTTTCATTTGCGCCAATGTTATGGTAAGATTTTGAGAAAGAAATCAAATTCTCATATGTAGAAATGGTACCATTTCCTGAGAACTTGGGAAAATGATTCTTGAAATTAGGCAAAGTGTTGGATGCAGGCGTGAGATTTAGGGGGGAAATAAACATGCCACCGAGTAGCATTGACATCTTCCTCGAATTGAAGCAATCCATATTCCTTAATGACTTTGGTTGGATTAGTGGTGGATTTAACATGGATAACATGGTTATATATACTCCCGATCGAAGTTGAGGCAAAAGGTTATGATGAAGATGAACTATTGGTGCCACCTCCAGAACCACTGCTTCTTGTCCCACTACTAGTTCTTGACATTTTGAATATGTAAGGAACTGGATATGATGAGGAACTATATGAATCAAACAAATGCCGATGGATTTTATGTTTTCTTCCTTGGAGAACAATTTTTCTTATTCCTACTTCGGGAATGAGAGAAAAGTCAGGTGACTGACCTCGTATTCATTAAGATATATGGGAGGAAGAGGAAATAATATTAGATAATGTCAGGGTTTATTGAGGGATAGTATCCTTTGGTCATCCAAATATTTTTGGTGACGGACTTTAGCAACAATAACTTCTCAGTGTCGGTGTAACTCAGCTCTAGTACGAGAATGTCTGAGGATTTATTGAAATAAGGTAAATGAGACGTTGGTCTGATTGACAGGGCCTTCAGTTATGTTAGGTTGAAAAATGGTAGGAATGCTCATGATGGACAATTAATGACGAGGATGGTTTCTATTCATCTTCTAACGGGCGTCCCATTATTCCCTAATTTTAGCCTCTTTAGAAACAACTTCCCAAGAATGATTCAGTTCATCCTGACTATTGGCAGTCTCAAGAATGAGATTGTACAAGGTAAGGGTAATGTTTGTTTGATCCTCTAGATAGTCACCTAGGTTGGGTTGTATTTGAGTAGGTACATCCATGAGTCAAGAGAAAAATCTAAACAAAAGTATACAAAATATAAACAAACAACAAACATAAAGTAAAACAGTAAATATATAAAATAAATTTACAAGTGTACAAAAAATACAAACTACGGAAATGAAAATGGAGTCCTTCATCCCCAATATGGTCACCAAATAAAATGTTGATTAAAATAAATGAAAGTCCTCCTCACAACATTCTTTTGAATCTTGATTGGCTAAGACAAGATAGGTGGGATTATCACCCTAATTTATATTATTATTGCAAGTTCAATTAACCTTTAGGTTATTGAATTAAAGACCAACCATTGTTTTAAATTCATTTATCAAATGCAAATTGAAATAAAGAAGTATGATTTTTTTTTAATAATTTAAACAAGAAGAAAAATCACATAATCTGATAGAAATAAGAGAGACCAAGAGAGTTACAAAACCATCAATGATTTTATTCATTCATTCTATAACAGCCAATACACTTCACATAATTTCAAATGATGGACCAGATGAAATTCTAGCAACCTACGAATACACATAGGCAACTATTGCCTTCAAATCAAACCAAGAATGATAAGCCAACAACCACAGCTTGCACTATGTTATGAATCTACACAAGAATCCTGTTTAGTACTGAGAAACTAATCCAGAAACTAAAAAATGTATGTAGACTATCAAATAGACAATAAACTTGGAAGAATATCAGAATTCAGTGCTCCTTGGTCCTAGTGTTTCGTCACCTTCAATAAACCCTGCTATCACAAGAAGTGACTTAGCCTAGAAATCAGAGATGAAAGAAGTAGTAACACAATCTCACTTGGAAGTAACAACAAACCTTATCAGAGAAATGTGTTCTCCCACTCTACTTTGTTCAACTTACTCCTTTAAATATCTCGAGAGTAGTTGAATCATTCAACCACTTTTAGCTACTCATTAACTAACCATTAGTTAGTTAATAGGAAAGTTGTCAAGTAAATTAATAAATAATAATAATAATAATAACAACAATAATATGATAAGGGTACGAAATAATACTAATCAGTTTGATCCCCTATTTTATTTAGGCCGATTAACAAACCATTTCCTCTTTGTAACTTCCACCTTAGATGAAAGGCATATCAACTTGCCACATCATACAACCTATGTCAATAAAATTCATAAGATGGAATGTTCATAAGAATCCCCTAGTCTCTCCATGTAAAACTTATTTAAATTCATCAAAATTTAATCATTATATAGATATGTAGAGAGCATGTACCATAGAAAACATAAGGCCCAAATATTAAACTGTCAAAAGTATCAGTTGTCCCAATAACATGATGTTAGAACATAAGTTGTCAAATATTATGTTGTCCAAAATGAAGTGCAAATAAGTTCATATACAGGTGCCAAAAAATTCATGAAAAAACATATTTGTTGTGAGAGGTTGGACCTCTCCTCCCATGACTACTTTTATCCCTTTCATTTTTCCCAACTAATGAACCTTCCTTAGCAGATTTCAAATCATTTTCCTGCACATGTGAAGTGACTGAATGTGATGACTTATGTGATAAATTGGACTCCAATGCTACTACTTTTTCCTTTTTTGGATTATTCTCAAGCTCGATGATCCTGGCCATGGCATGATGGGATTGTGAGGCTTGTGATATAGGTTGTTGATGCAAGAGAGAAGCAATATGCCAGGAATGAAAAGTAGCATGATGAGGGTGATCAATATTTGGCCAACCATGTGATTGTCCAGAAAGAGGATGTACAACATTTTTTCAGCCATCATGTTCTGGTCTAACTAAGGGAGTAGAAACATGGTTTGGTACTATAATACCAATACTTGGATGAGGGATCTCAGGAATAAGTTGAGTTCTATAGGCTTGTTGGCCAGCTAAATTGAGGAAACATGTCTGCAAGAACTGAATGAATTATTCTGAAACTGCATCAAAATGTATAGAAAATTGAAGCCTCTTATTTCCCCTTTTCTAAGGACCTAGTCTTCTACCTCTATTATTTCTTCTCCTGCCATGATTTCCCTTGCTGAAAAATCTCATTCTAACACACATTCAGAAACATCAGAACCAAAGCATCACTAATCCATCATCTAAACATTTTGTAAAATAATTTTTTAGACTTGGCTCTATACACCACAATATGTATGCAATAAATCACTATGCACTTCATGTCCTAGAGCTAATAATCACTTAGAACATGAAATTATAAGGGTTCTCTAGATTCCATGATTGGGCTTATAATGAGCGGAAAATGGTAAGTATGAGAAGGGAAATGAAATATGGACTGTTCATTTACCATAAATAACTCTACCAAATCATTACACTCACATAAACATATTTGGGTATAGAACATAGTAGACATCAAGCCAACTGAGCACCTCTTCAAACTCATATAATTCTTCTGTGAGACACCTCATACAATTGTAATCAAGCATTGGAATGAAACATGTACTTGGGAAATTGAAAATTAATTTTAATGAACGAAAAATGTTAGGTATGACGAAAATAAAAATGGACATGCCTTAATTACAATTGCCTCAATCATTATTCATATTTTATGACCCCAAGAAGCAGAATTATAATTACCATACAACTATAGTGTTTAATCCATAAAGTTTGCCTCATTTCATTATCCTTTCATCAATTTATTCATTTAAAACATAGTTGAAAAATGTCTTACAACAGTTCGATTACTACCCAAATTCATTCACAAAATACTCACAATTCCATTTGTGGTGTTATTTTTTATTTGTTATTTGCAATTATCAAAATCCAAGTATTCACCCATTTTCATCTTTAATTCGATCACAATATATTACTTCCCAACGTTGAATCAAAAACTTCATGTAAACAACGCCCAAGATATCAACAAAGGCATCGAAACACCAATAAAAAAGCTCTCATATATTAAAAATATATTTGTCACTTATCAAATCTCATTCAAGTGCACACAGGGTCCATTATATAAATAGAGATCTCCAAAAATAAAATTGAAACAAACATTCATTTCGCAAAGGGGTGAGAGAAATTCACCAAGAATCAAATGCATCAAACAATAAAATACAACACTATTATGTTGTGACTGTAATCGAATCAAGGGTAGGAAATCCATTTTTGTTTTCCAGCAAATATTATTGCAACGATGGGTGAGTCGTATCAAGATTCCATTAAAAAAAACCCCATTTTAAAATTTCGGTCATGGCAAAGATATCACGAAGTGACAGGGTTCAAACTGTGTTTAATAAAACATAATCTTTATCATTTACAATCGAATAGATCCTCCCCAAATTAATTTATAGAAACATCCCCCCTCCCCATGTTTAACTGTTTCTTATATGTTACATACAACTTTCATGATGAAAACCAAGTCAAAAAGGGTTGCAACTGATAATGAAACAAACCTCTAACAAACTCAAAGTACTACGAGGGGTTTAACCCTATCAAATCATGACTCAAAATCAGTTAGGTTTGCGAGTAAAACCCATTAAACAACATTTTAACTTCAATAAGGGTATGCATAAGGTCTTAAGATGCTACCATCCAGGGAAGAAATTATGCAGAGTCTACATGCAACTACTAGCACGTGACACTAAATACCCAAATCCCTGTTGGTTGTGGAGCCTGATTATCTTCCTGATTCAGAGGTCCTTGCTTTCAGCCGTTTTTATACCCCATGAAGTATTTACACCCCAGAAGTAT
>SNQJ01S0003440.1:500932-519675 GCA_010110895.2 Picea sitchensis | reverse complement strand
TATATTCTTGGGTGGAAGGAAGGGGCAAGGATGGAGATTTCAAATATCTCTTGATATTGGAGGATTGTATCTTCCTCTTGGAGGTTTATCCCTCCCTTTACATTTGGAAGCTGTAGCTACCTTTGGAGGTCAGTACTTCCCTTGAACAATAACTATTGATTATTTCTCATATATTGTGCATGGTGTATTGTGGTGTATTGATGTAACTCTTATACTATTGTTCATTTCTCATTGGATATATTTGAATGGTTTAAGTATAAGTTGAAAAAGGTTTCAAATTTGTACTTGATATTGATTCACCCCCCTCTCAGTATCAACACTTCCAGTTCCGCCAGAGCCACCACTAGATGCCATCTTGTGGATAATAGGTGAGGGATAAAAAGATAAGCTGGATGAATCAGACCAAGTTCTCCTTAGAGCAATTTGTTGGGTTGACAACACAACGTTCCTTCTTTCTATTTCAGAAATAGGATTAATTTCAGGTGATAATCCTCTTCTTCTTCTAGAAACACGAGAGTCTAAGGACATGAAAGTAAGGCCAAAACTGAAGGAACAAGAAGGTTACTATTGATTTCTAGGATGTCTACATTTAGCTTCCCAACGTTCTTGGGCACTAATATCTCATTCAATTGCTGCCCATGAATGATTAAGCTCAACATGAGTATTGGTAGTGTCTAAAATGGTGTTGAATAGATTCAAATAAATGTTGGTTTGATCTTGAATACCGTGCTCATTATTGGGTTGCCTCGCAATAGGAACAGTCATTAAGAAATAAAACATTGAAAGAATTAATATCAGAAAAATATATGTATTCGATGTTAATCAAGCATAAAAATAACCAAAGAGATATTGAAGATCTTCCCAGTATGGTCGCCAAATAAATCTTGAGGAAAAGATATGAAATGATCTTACTCAAGCATTTTAATATTCTTCTTGGCTAAAGAAAAATATATGGGAATATCACCCTATGTTTATAACCATCAAAATTAATATCATAACTCACAAGTATTGATTACAAGTGCTTAGGATGATTTTTATAAATAAAAGCTTGCTGAAAAATTCATTATTTATGTATTTTTTTTTAACATAACAAATGATGAAATAAATATAGAGATATAAATAAAGACACCAATTTTATACTCAAGACAAATGAGACATAAAGAAATCCTTTATTTCATTCCAATTCATCAAAGAGTCATTCTCTTTACAAAATTTCGCGAAGAAGTTTTGGACCAAAGTAAAACTTAGACATCCCTGATGAAACATACAAAAGGACCTCTGACAGAAAATCAAAAACTGAACTCTAAAATCTGGATGAGCTTGCCACAGATTGTTTCCCAATCGACTGTACAGAATAGCTTTTGTCAGTCATGAAAACTAATTCACAAAAATACAAGTCTACACAGACTATCAAAGATATATCAATTCCTATGAAAAACAAGTGTCTGAATGATGTAATTCATCCCTGAATCTTGTTGTCTACAATAAGACCATGTTGTCATAAAAAACAATTAGGCTTGTTATAAATTAAGGAATGAATGAAAACTGAATTATCTCAAGACAAACTCAAAGAGAAAACCTTAGTATGCTTCTCCTTCCATTCTCCCCCAGTTCCTCCCTTTCCTTTTGCCTTTAAGAAAATTAGAAATGGTTGAAGTAGTTGAACTACTTCCTTAGTTAAGTTAACTAAAAATGAACAAACTTTTTAGTTAGGGGGAAAAGTAATAAATCATAATAAGTGTTTTACATAAATAATAACTAGTAGGTGGGACCCCTTGTGACTCCCTTTAGTTTTTAACAATCATAACACAACTAGTTAATTAAAAAAAACATCCCTACTTGTGACTCCCATCATCACAATCATATTTGACATTTTATCTCAATGATATTTGAAATTATTTCCAAAATATATTACTCATATATCCAAAAATAACATGTTGTCCAAAATTTCTGAGGTCAACTGTCGTTATCAATAAATAAAATAAAAACTTAAAATCCATATTTCCCACTGTTGGAGGAAATCCTTCCTTGGTTGATTCTATCACCTTTTGATCTCTATGAATTTGCCTTAGGCTGTGTGGAGCTCTTAGTATTAATCTCGTTGATAACATGAGAGAAATCGTCCCTCAAATGGATGCGGGAGGACATAGATTTATCAGAGACATTGGAGGGTGAGGAAGGGGAAACAATGGCTTTTCCTTTATCAAGGGCATTGTGGGCCTCAGTTTTCAACCTTTTACTTGAATGGGAAGAATGGACTAGTGAGTGAGCAGGGGTAGATTGGACAATTGGATTGATAGGCGGGGGAGCAAGTAAAGATAAATTGGGCCAGCCATGATGTTGGGAGAGTGTTGAGTGGAAAATCTCTTGCCATCCATCGTTTTTGGGAACCTCGGGTTGCAATGAGATGTGAGGGGGTACAGGAATACCAAGGGCTTGTGGAGCTTGGAAGGGAGGCCTTTGAGGCCTAGGTTGGACCACTCCTTGCCCAATCCAATTGAAAAACCTAGCCTAAAATAGCTAGCCTAACTCTTGCAATTTAACATCAAAGTGAATGGAGAATCTTGGCCTTCTAGGGCCCCTGTTCCAATTACCTCTTCTTCGGTTACCTCTTTCATGGATACCTCGACTGAAAAATCTCATTCATGTATGCATACTTGATTAGAAAATAGTTTTTTTAACAACCATACATGACAACTCTTTTAAAATATGAAATAAATTTTGGCTCATCAACATATTAGACTCATGCAATCCAATCCATACAAATTTTTTAACCGTTGTCAATGAGCAGGGGGTGAACAAAGGTTCTGGGATATGCGAGGGGTTTGTTTTGAGCGAAAAATTTTAAAATGAGGGGGAAAAGAACATGGTTACTACTAATAGATAACAACAATCAACTGAAATGTAAACCAAAGAACATATCACTGTAATCCATCCCTGTGATCTTAAACTATCACAATACAAAGATCCTCTTAACTATATTTAAATTTTAGGAACATGGAGTTACTAATGCATATGGGAAGGTGGGGGGATTGTAATTATCGAAAAGTGAAATAATGGTAGGGGAAGATAGTAGTTACTGTTCGAAAAATTAATTAAGTAATTCCATAAAACAATTCTATATTAAAAGAAAAAGATACAACACTAACCAAAAGTGTCCGTGATCAATTAAACGACTATTGTGTATAATTTAATCATTTATGTGTATTAACTTGCTCACTATTTGCAATTAAATTTTTAACACAGTGTCATCAAACTCAAAATAATATGCCTTCCAAAACAACCTGTATAAGAGTTTTGTTTCTTTCCATTTGTTTCATTTAATATTTAAAAAAATTTCTAAATGAACACAAAGTCACTTGTTTCCACTATGTTCCATCAAAACATCAACCATTGTTCATGAATTATTTCCTCAAATATAAAACAGACACAAAAATCGTGCCTGATTCCATTTCTCTAATCAATTTAATAATCAAATTGCAACAAAACCATACTGTTATAAAACCCGTGCCCATCTATGACGGTGTAATCAAATGATATCCATAACATATACAATGGACAACCAAGCCACAACTATAACTATTTTAAATTGCAATACTCTCGATTGGGAATTAAAACACACAGTAACAAGAACCCTTATTTCAATCTATATCACATTGTAGGAAACACACAACCCAACGCGTAAAGAAAAGATGCATATTCTCGATCGACCATAAAATAATGTTGAGTTAACCATACAACTGTTACAACACAAGAGGCAATGACTGTATGCCCATTTCATTTCTCGAATCAATCAATTAACCATGCCAAGCTATAGACTCGTCTGTTATAATAAACATTGTAGTGAATAGATGTCGATAATTAAAACCATTTTCAACGTTGTTAACAGAGATGAGCCAACAATCAACCACTTTTTACGATACCCCACCAAATCATAACAATCAACAATATACCCGAAAATATATAACTGGCTCCATTATTTAAAAACAGGCTTTGAATAATCAAAATGGGCTTTGATTTGTTAAGTGTTCTCTCTGTGGACCAGCACAAGGAGACTGGAGTCGCCACCAACAATGAATGAGAAACATTCGAGACCATATGGTGGACACACCAGCCATATCACCAATAAATTTCCAGACATGGTGACAGTTCACGAGATAGGAGAGACTATGAACAAAGGATAAGAGGATTCATATAAAAACACTGAGAACCCACAGGGCATAACCCTCGTGGTTTTCCCAATCAACCTGCATAATGCTGATATAAAAATAGAGCCACGAATAAGAACCAACTCTAAAGCAATAATATTGGCATAATAGCCACCCAAACCAATTGTGCAGAAACCACAATCATACACAAACCCAGACCAGGAGAAAAACAATAGCAGTGACCCATGATGGTTTAAAATCAAATGCAACAACCAAATATGACTGGGTATGTTTAAAATAACTATGTGGAGACAACCAACAACTATGGAACGAATGAAAACCTTCCAAGAAAAACCCATAAGACAACAGAGAGCCTTCATGGCTTTCACCACACAGAATCATTACTGAAATCATGACTTCAACTATCCAATCCTTTCATTTACAATGAATATACACAACCAACCATTCTAAAGAAATATCACAAGTTTACACAATTGCCAATCTCAAGAAAAGAACATACCCATACATCACCGAGCCAATATCTATTTCATAACCAGAGTGGGTTTATGTATGGAGAAAAATAAATACTTGTAACCAAAGAGCTTTAAAAATGTGAGCTTGTTCGAGTTGTTCTTCCGTTGCCCATAAATTAGAGATTAACCACAACAAAACACAATGGAACAATAGCCAAGCTAGGGTGGTGGCCATTGGGAGAGGTATGGAGTCACGTGAAGTAAATGCACGTCACTTCCATCTTCTACTCATTCAATTCCTTAGTACACACCAACCAAACCTCCATTAATCCATCAATTAATATATGCATCAAAACTAACATCCACCACTTTCCAAATGCACCACCCCATATCACATTTAATCATTTCCAACCATACCATAACGCATATCAAATGTGTTTTCATATAACTCAATAAATCATATATCCATTATCTTTGTTAGCTAGGACTAAAAACAATCCTTTTAATTTCATTTGCATATAATGTATCATAGCATAGTATAGGATAGCTTCTTTCCTTGGATTTTTTTCATATTTCTTTTATCTTTTGTCATGACTAACATGTGTTTTGTGTAGGTGCAACATGTAACAGATCATGGAACTAATAGAAATGTGATAGAAATGGGTATAATCCATTCATACAATATGGAATTTAGAGCTCAAAGCAATTAGAAACAACACATCGTACACATTTTCCATCTACTATTATGTCACAAATAAAACCAAGAAATCATCAATCATGTAGAACCGTGTAAGCAGTGTCGAACAACAACATAAAAATCAAATAAGAACCAAATATGATCCTCCAATCTACAAGGGGTCCCACCCACTAGTATTATATATATCGTTAGCTTATAATAATAAGCTTTAGCAATACTTTGCAGGAAAAATCCTAGTTGCGATTTTTATCGTCAACAGACACGTTTTTCATATTTACCCCTTTTTAAAAAACTAAAATGTATTAATAGTTGGAAATGATATTATTCCTTCCCCACCATTGTAAGAGAAAGATCACACAACTTCCCTCAAGTGGAGATTTTGCTATATAAAAATATATAACCAAACCCCTACTTCATCCTCCAAAGAATGCACATAAACTCACATAAAAACATTGTCATGTTCTATAAGAAGATTATCATTGAAATCTTCAAACATTGTAATATTTGAATCAATAGTTCCTTGGAAACTACCATTATGTACCTGTCAGGAAGGGGATGTTATCTAAACCAAATCCATACTTCATCCTCCAAGAAATGTACATAAATTCGCATAAAAACATTCTCATGTTCTATAACAAGATTGTTGATGAAATCTTCAAACATTGTAATATGTGTATGTCCATCATAGTTCCTTGGAAACTATCATTATCTACCCATCACGCAGGGGATGTAGGGTCTTGTGCATGATTGGGCATTGGTACCTTGTTGCCACCTAGGAATTACAAAACTAAGTTGATTTGCGGGCATAATGATAGTTAATATAAAGAATGGATTATAAATTTTAGTGTTTAAAGGATTAGAGAAAAAAGAGTTAGGTACATAACTCTATTCCAAGTAAGAATGAGAGACTTTAGATTGAAATAAAAATGCAATTATATAAGAAGGATATTTTCTAATATTTTTAGAGGAGGGATTTTTAATATGAGATTTAACAAAATATACAACATAAGTTGTTTGATTTTCAACATGGATAAATTATTTCACTAAAATGTTGAATATAAGAAATATATGCACTAATGTTGTTCCTCTATGCGCACCATTTCAAGAGATGAAGCAATGTGGAGTTAATAGGTGAGATATTTTTTCCATAGGAGATGCTACAACTTTTTGACCACAGGCAATAATTAATTAGAATCAATGGGAATAGGACCACATTCCCTAGTGGAGTCACAAATATATTTCCAACATATTGAAAATTATTCAATGAGCAAGATGTTGGGTATCATCATTCACTAGGTTCAAACCCAACAAACATATGAACAAGAGAGACAAATATATTTGTTGTTACATCCCAAAGAGAGCTAATATGGATTCTCCCCGATGATGGCACCATTTCTTATGTTGTCCCAATGGTTATTCCCTCTATCACATAGGACTCAATGCCAATGCATAATGTGTAGGAGCACCTTCCTAGCCACTCTAGGCCTTCAAGCAAATTATCAGACCATAGAGGGAGAACCCTAAAATTTCATAAAGTTATTATTCTCAAATGTTATAGAAGAAAAAAATTTATCTGTGAAGTTTGGTGTGATCTTATTATAGGGGTGGGATGTTGTGTTGTGTTTCCTTTACAATTTATTTTAAACAAAATAAAAAGGTTTTAATTTATGGTTTTTGATAGTGACTAGGACTCTAAGAAGAAGGGGGATTCAATAGGTTCTAGCCATGGGAATGGTCTTCTAAACCATGGGAACTGTAATCTAATTGTTCATGACAAATAATCTATGGAAAATAATTAAATATGAGCTTAGGAGGAGGGAAAACACTACTTTTCTATCGCACAAATTCATTAGATTGCAAACGAAATGGGAAAGGAAATGCTAGATGTATTGGTTCATTCAACACCATGTGAAATAGAATATAAATGGGAAAAAAACATAACTTGCATGAGTTTTATGCATTTAATCAATGTCAAATGCCTTGATCTTGATTACGTAAACAAATCGATTAGTTTATTTTATATTATATAAATAGTTCCAGGGGTGAGGAATATAAAATCTTGGACCCAAAACTACAAAAACAAAGGGGAATATCAAATATCAATAGTAGTCTAGATTGTCTCGCTTTCCATGATCAGTTAGTCAAATAATGTTCACAAAGAGGAAGATAATTAAAGAAGAGAAGGAGAACAAGAAGAATGCTACTTATTGTTGCAAAAATAGTATTGTTTCAAGAAAATGCTCAATTTCTAATGACCTCTTTTCTCTATTTAATTCCCCTTCTATTGTTGATTTCAACCTCTCCTCCTAACAAATGAGAAAAAAATTATTGTTGTTATAGATTGCGAGGAAAATGTGAGCCCAAAAATTAGGTTAGAATAGTTTTTACCTCCACTAATGAGAATGTTGTATTTCTAGTTTTGGCAAATTTAGTTACAATAAAACCTTCTAAGCCATCCCCAAATTCATAACCAAATTTGGGACAGATTTGGAGTTATTGTATTTTTTTTTTAAAGCTCTAGTGTCTTTCTTTACACATATTACAAAATTAACTTTGATTCATGAGTAACTTGAGTTAGTTACAAATTTGTCTCTCTCCAAGAGCACTACAAACTTCACAAAGTGAAAAAAAAAATATTTTAACAAAAGAATGTGTTGAACAAGTGAGTCTTCAATCGCCTTTTGATTTTGAAACATGGTTGTAGAAGCCACTTTTTATTAGGCAGGAATATAACCCAACGCCTCCCATCATCTCTTATAAAACTCAAATATACAATTTTTTAATAAAAACATACTTTAAACTTTATAATTTAAAAGTCACTTTATGAGATTCAAAATTAAAATTAAAATGCATCTTAGTCATTAAACGTTTTACATGGAACTCTTTAATGCCCACCTTTGAAATCATTGGGTCAGCATTGTGTGTAGATACACTGCATTCACAACCATTTGAATGCCTCTATCAACATCTGCCCTCTAGTCAAATTCAACAAAATTTATCCTTTCTAGATGATGGAACCTAATAACCATCGCACAACCTTCCTCTTGCCAAGAGCATGTTAATTGAGACACGAAACATGTAAAACCATGCATTATGCACTGACTTGGTTGCAAACTGCATTTCATCCTCATGTAACTGTGGTTGATTTTAGGTCATAAAAATTTAGATATAGATTAATTTTAACTATAATTGGATGGATGGATTTTTTTTATAGAGGATTTCTCTACGAACATAATGGATTGAAAGAAGTTTGCAGTGTAAATTTGTGGGAAAAGTGTCATTGTGAAAACTACAAATTTTGTGTTCTCCCATTTTTATGTGTTTCGAAGATGAACATTTCTCATGCCCACTTAAAAAACATTGTTTCAATTCTCAATTCGAAGCATAGAACTATTGGATCATGTTGTCATTGATGCCAATGGTTTGATTGATTGATGCCAAGTGGTTGATTGATGTCAAAGGATTGATTGATTGATGATTGATCTAATATAATACGTATTTTACTTGATGAGAATGCATAGATGAAGATGGATCAATGAGTTGTCATTGATATGATGAAGATGGATCAATGAGTTTTCATTGATACATGATGAAGATGGATTGTTGTGGTTTCATTAGTATATGATGAATTGTTGGAAAAATGTATAGATGTCTCATTATTGTCTTATCATGATTGATAGGGTGCACAAATGGATGAACTCCAAAGTGGTCCCTTTATGGTGAAAGACCTCATGGGAAGACGCTTTTCGGATTGAGTTATCCTAGAAGAATGGTTGGAGGAACCTTGCTATCATTATTTTCTTATCATGATTGATAAGGTGCACAAATGAATGAACTCCAAAGTGGTCCCCTTATGGTGAAATCTCTCACGGGAAGACACTTTATGGATTGATTTATCCTATAAGAATTGTTGGAGGACCCATGCTTGTATGTGGAATAATGAGATGAAGATCAAGGAAATTGTTGGTGAAACTATCCTAGATGGATAGTGCTTGCCATGCCATTTTCGGTGGTATGTGGAATGTCACATAAATCCTCATGGTTTGAGAGTTATGGCCTTATGAAGATGAAGGACCCCTAGATGAAGGCTTGAAGCCCCCAAGGTCAAAGAAGTCAAAGTGACCTAAAAGAAGAAATCATTATTTAAATGATAAAGTAAAGTGACAAAGTCAAGGTGGATTATTTAAATAATAAAGAGAAGTGACAAAATCAAGAAATGTTAAAGTAAAGTGACAAAATCAAGAAGGGATATTTAAATGATAAAGTATTGGAGAGCCTTCTATTTATGGAAAGTGGTTAACCCTAAAAATAAGGAAAATAGTTTAAGTGACCTAGAAATGGGTTAAGTGACCTAAAAGAAGAAATCATTATTTAAATGATAAAATAAGGTGACAAAATCAAGGTGTATTATTTAAATAATAAAGAGAAGTGAAAAAATCAAGAAATGATAAAGTAAGATAAGAAAATCAAGAAGGAATATTTAAATGATAAAATATTGGAGAAATTTCTATTTAAGGAAAGTGGTTAACCCTAAAATAAGGAAAATAGGTTAAGTGATCTAGAAATGGGTTAAGTGACCTAAAAATGGGTTAAGTGATCTAGAGGATGAAAGTATAAATAATATAGCAATGGTCTCTTGTAGATCATCCTTTTTGTGGATCAATGGAGAGCTTCTTGTGAGAATATCTTTTGAAGTATTGATGGAGAGCTTCTTGTGAGAGCTTCTTGAGCATTTTTGGTGTGGAACACTTGAGAATATTGAAGATCTATAGGTGAATGAGGTAACCAAGGATATCTAGGCTGAATTTTAGAAGGAAGGTGAAGAAAAGAGGGCCGGAATTGAAGGGAGGATAAATTCTTTTGATGATGCTTTCTAAGGTATGTTATTTACAGGTCATCTCACCATTTTCCCTATAACATTTTTTATATAATGATTCAGACCCTAAAATTTCTATCCCATTTATAAAAAATACCCAAGTATTTTTGGTAAAAAATTAATCTTGTGGGTCGTTGTAGTTTGGGAGTTACACTTCGTGGAAAATAGGGTTTGTGACTAGTCCTGAAACTAGTCAAAAACAGGTGTTTCAGGTACAAACATCATAACTTCTTCATAACAGATCCAAATTTAGTGAAACCAAATGTGTTGGTTAGGGTACACGATGTAGTATGTTTTGTAACAGTTTCAGATCAATTCAATTAATATTTTGTGCGGGCCACTCTCTACAAGGTCGCTCTCTAGAATAAGCCAAAATTCAACAAGGTATGCCATTGTTTCTATAACGCCTTTTCCGAGAGGTTCCAAGTAGTACCACCTGGAGGAATTTCATAAAAAACATTGAAGAACATTTTGTATCAGTTTCAAATCTTTATTCATTATAGGTACAAAGTTATGATTATTTCAAGTTGGGGTTGTTGATTAATCCAAAACTAGTCATGGTTGAGACAAGCAGTTGATGAGTTGGCACATACATGAGGTGTATAGTTGATGATGTTGGTACATATTGATGAGTCATTTTTTATGATTATTTGACACATGATTTTTATATACTTGGTACATGTTTGGATGCACTTGTTTATGGTACAGGTTGTTTGGCACAGGTTGGTGCATGGTTGATGCACTTGTTTATGTTGACAGATTGATATACATTGAGGATTGTTGCCTCATCTTAGTTGGTGTTGAGAATGTAAGTTGAGTCTTACATATAGAGCTGGTGCTCTTGTAAAGCTATACTCTATTAAGTTGTTGCTGAAAAAACATTGAATTGAAGTCCATAATAAAAAGAAAAATTGTACATACATCTTGTGTTCTTTGTGTTCCTTGTTGAGATGATTTGTTCATGATATGTTGTTGATAAGTATTCACCTCTAACTGATTATAAATGACAGCAATGGGTAATGAGAAAATGTTGAATGTTAACTAAGGAGTTTTTGTGTAAGAGGGAAGTTTTGGGAAAAAGACCCCCACACTCATTCACACCCCCCCCCCTCTAAGTGTGGTAGGTGTGTCCAACAAGAACCTCTATTTCTAAGAACATGAACATGACCGATGTTCATAATTTTCATGTTGCTTGTGCCTCTATTTCCAAGCACATGAACATGACCGATGTTCATAAATTTCATGTTGCTTGTGTTCACTCAATGGGGTTGAATTAACAATTTCCTAAAATAGCTTCTCAATTGACATACCGAACAAACAACACTATTCATTTGAATTTTTCTTAGAAAAAGGTAAAGAAAAGGCAATAAAAATGTGTCTCCTTGGTTTCTAATATTTATAACCCTCTATCTCCAGTGTGTGAAGTTTAAATGACATGTCGATAAAAGAAACACATGACATACATGGAGGGATTTCCAACAACTCGTCATATGATATTTTTTATGCCTTTCTCATTGATGTTTTAATGTAGAATGCAAAACTTGGCATCCTAGAAAGATTTCTTAATAGCTTCATTCTTATACTTCCATAGATCAAAATTGAATTTAGACAGTGCCATAATGCTCAATGATCTTTTCACACATATATAAGTAAATCATTGACTTCATATAGGTCATTTTACATATATCCATCACTTGGCCTAGAGCGAGCCCCACCATATTTTCATACTTACACAACCTTGAATTGGACTATGTTAACTCCAACATGAAAAATTACCAAAAAACCATGTCTAAGTCATTCACCGCACCCGAATTCCGTATTTTTCCAATAAGCATAATTTCATTAGTTCTAAATTATATTTGGCTAATTCCAATATAATTAGTGCACAAATCGTTGAGATATGTAACTGTCACTTGTCTTATATGTGATCATATTTATTTATCAATTTTATTGGTCATTATTAGGTAGAGTTTTAATCTCTACGAGAAGGAGTTTGGTCCTAGATTTTAGGAGGTTGTTGAGGCCTAATTGTATTTGAGAGTCTCTCTCCAACAAGACTCTTCCTAGATTGGTGTACCTATAGGACATCCTACTAAACCATATACCTGAAGGACATCCTACTAAATCAACAGTTGCAACGACTGATGACCCATGCATTTCGATGGATGGTTGTCTCTTTATATGGGCTTTTGGTGATGCATGGTTAAGGTATGAAGAGAAAGTACCATGTTGGACCAGACATAGACTTTGTTGATCGGGAGGAGCTTCAGTTCAAAGGACTTGGTGAGGATGAAGACCTCACCTTGGTAAAGAAAAGTAGTCGTTAAGGGGGAGTGTTGGGATATGTAACTCCCTCTTGTCCTAGTTGTGATCATATTTAAATATTGATTTTATTGATCATATAGAGTCTCTACGAGAAGAACTTTGTTGCTAGCTTTTAGGATGTTGTTGGGGCATAGTTGGATTTGAGAGATTCTCTCCAAATAGATGCTTCATAGATTTGTGTGATATTGAGATATTTTCTCAAACAAGTAAATAGTGAAATCAAAGTAGCTATCTATCTTGAGACTAATATTTTTGTATTTATATGTACTCTATTTGTTGTTTAATAAAAAGCTCAACACAATTTTAGTATCTGTGATATTTCTACTCACTCTCACATTTCGTAATAAATGTCTTTAATCCAATTCAGACATTGAAATATACAATTTGACTAATTTGCAAAGTTCATTTTAAAATGGGCCTTAAATCAAAATGCCCAACTCTGAGTATCAACTCTTTTTATGAAATGAATCTATAAGCTTTATGTAAAATATATAAATGAATAGTGTTTTCATGGTTAAGGAAATATGGTTGATTTATTAGAGAGAATTTTTTCCAAGGTTTTTATGTATAGTTTGGAGATTGAAAATTAAGGGTTTTGTGGAATAAAGATTATAAATTTTAAAAAAATAAAAAATAATTTGAAAATT
The DNA here is from genome assembly GCA_010110895.2 of Picea sitchensis. Classification (NCBI taxonomy): domain Eukaryota; kingdom Viridiplantae; phylum Streptophyta; class Pinopsida; order Pinales; family Pinaceae; genus Picea; species Picea sitchensis. The sequence continues at coordinate 506,509 of SNQJ01S0003440.1, read as the reverse complement.
CAAAGTTTTGGTAAAACAAAAGTTTATAAATCTTAATAAATATAAGAAACTAGTTAAAAATTAGAATATGGGAAAAGAAGGGAAAATTTAAAGTATGTGAAATAATAATAATTAAAAAGGAAAGACAAAATGTGTTCCTAAATTAAGAAATGATTCTAAAAAGAAACTAGTTTTATAAGACCTTTTAAATTAAAAAATTTAAAAGAAATATTATTTTCGATGATAATATATTAATCTAATGGTTCTTCATGTAATGGGTTGCAACATGGTTCTTCATATTAATGAAGAACCATAAGAACTGTCAAAGAAATCCCACAAAAAAATTCATACTTTAAAAGGAGTGCTACTTAATCAAGAAGGACCCACATATAAATCTCAACTATATCAAAACCGATAACATATCACCATGCAAAGTTGGTCTGATCAACATGACATTATCCCCTCTCTATTCTAGGCAAGGCACTAGTACAAGGTGGAGAAAAAAATACTACTCATCTCCAATAATATTTACTAAGTAGGCATTTGGGACCTTCGACCTAGACCCAATAGCCTTAGATATCAATAAAAAAATAGACTTCAAGTTCAAATGTAGACAAAAAAATTGCACTTTCACCATTGGCTTTATAATATTCCTCTCCTCCAAAGAATCCCTCTTCCCTACCCTTAATGACCACGCTCCCTACTCCCTCCAAAAAGTATTGAGAAATATGGATCTAGATGGCACAAATGAAGACAATTCCCTTCAAATATATGAAATCTTCCAGTCCCACCAAGAAGAGGAAGATAATAGTGAACAAGAACTAGAAGAAAGGATCCAACAATAACCCATGAGAACATTACAAGTTCAACAAGAGGGATGGATAGAAGTGTCCAAGAAAAAGAAAAATAAAAACCATCCAAGTGGAAACCAACCTACATGTCACTCTGAATTATATTTTCAAAATGAATTATGTTCTAGGATTAAGTTTTGAAAGAAACTCTAGCTTAAAAAGAAGAATCATTCCAGGGGAATCCTGAAGTCTTGGTAGCCTAGGGGATTTTCCTATATATATAATCCATAATTAGTTTGTATATAGATATTTTTGAAATGGGTAGAGTCTATTTTGACTCAGTCCAATTGCATTAAATAATAATAATAATAATAAAATAAAATAAATGTGCATCACTGTTTGTTTTGATTTTCAATATTTTAAACACAGAATAATTAAGATTCATTTTTTTTTCGATACTAATATTTAATAAATATAAAATGGAGTTTAATGAATTTTTATGAAATAGTAAATGAGTTAGTGTTGCAATAGTAAATATCAAGCTTATCTCAGTCTAGGTGTAGTCTAAATGTTTTATATTTTTTTTTTTATACTAATATTTAATAAATATAAAATGGAGTTTAATGAATTGTTATGAAATAGTAAATGAGTTAGTGTTGCAATAGTAAATATCAGAGCTTATCTCTATCTAGGTGTAGTATAAATGTTTTATATTTTTTGGTTTTGTCAACTCTTTAGGTTTAGTCTAAATGTTCTATATTTTCTGGTTTTGTCGGCCATGGTTAGAAATTAATAGAGATAGGGTCAAGTTTATGGCACTATATTAATTAAGTTTAGTTTTGGCAGTTGAAAGGAGTCATATCAAAAACCTTTCGTGTTTAATATTTGTTCAATCTAGTATCGCTCATGCTAGTAACTGGGTCTTGGACCTTGGTTGATTTCCCTTCTTTCATCTATTTAGGTGTTTCAGTTCACTAAGTCCTTCAAATTAGGTGTTTTAGTTTACTAAGTCTTCTTAATGACAAAGTTCAAATTTGGTAAGTTACATGTTCAACTTTTCCCTCATGCTATACTGGATCTTGGTTGGTTTCCCTTCTTTCGGCTATTTAGGTGTTTCGGTTAACTAAGTCCTTCAAGTTAGGTGTTTCAGTTTACTAAGTCTTATTAAGGTCAAAATTCAATTCTGGTAAGTTACAAGTTCAAATTTAAAGAACAGACTACCTAAATATCCATACAGAGAGAACGTTAACCTTGTATTGAGTTTAAATCTACCTTCATGTTTTTAGGACTTGCATTTAGATGAATATGGTTCTCTGTAGAATAAATTTTCAAACCAAACAGGGAGAACCCTAAGATGTCATAAAGTTATTATTCTATGTTATTATTCTCACATGTTACACAAGAAAAACTTTTATCTATGAAATTTGGTGTGATTTTATTATAGGGGTGGGATGTTGCATGGTGTTTCCTTTACAATTTATTTTAAACAAAATAAAAAGGTATTGACTTATGGTTTTTAATAGTGACTAGGACCTTAATAAGTAGGGGGATTCAATAGGTTCTAGCCATGGGAATGATCTTTTGAACCTTGGGTACCATAATCTATTTTTTTATGAACAAATAATCTAGGGAAAATAAATAAATATGAGCTTAGGAGAAGGTAAAATAGAATATGAATGGGAAATAAACATAACTTGCATGAGTTTTATGCACTTAATCAATGTCAATTGCCTTGATCTTGATTATGTAAACAAATCGACTAGTTTATTTTACATTATATAGATAGTTCCTCGGGTAGGACTATAAAATCTTAGATCCAAAACTACAACACCAAAGGGGAATATCAAATACAGGGCATTAACGACCATTTGCATGCCTCTATCAACATCCGCCCTCTAGTCAAATTCAACAAAATTTATCCTTTCTAGATGATGGAACCTAATAACCATTGCACAATGCCCTTCCTCTTGCCAAGAGCATGTTAATTGAGACACGAAACATGTAAAACCATGCATTATGCAATGACTTGGTTGCAAACTTCATTTCATCCCCATGTAACTGTGGTTGATTTTAGGTCATGAAAATTTAGATTATAGATTAATTTTAACTATACTTGGATGAATGGATTTTTGCTAACGGAATTCTCTACAAACATAATGGATTCAAAGAATTTTGCAGTGTAAATTTGTGGGAAAAGTGTCAGTGTGAAAACTACAATTTTAATGTTTTCCCATTATTATGTGTTTCAAAGATGAACATTTCTCATGCCCACTTAAAAAACATTGTTTCAATTTTCTATTTGAAGCATAGAACCTCTATTTCCAAGCACATAAACATGACCTATGTTCATAAATTTCATGTTGCTTGTTTCAATTCTCTATTTGAAGCATAAAACCTCTATTTCCAAGCACTTGAACATGACCTATGTTCATAAATTTCATGTTGCTTGTGTTCTCTCAATAAGGTTGAATTAACAATCTTCTAAAATAGCTTCTCGATCGGCATACCGAAGAAACAACACTTTTCAATTTAATTTTTATTTAAAAAAAAGCCAAAAAAAACATTAAAAATATGTCTCCTTGGTTTCTAATAATTAGAACCCTCTATCTCCAGCGTATGAAGTTTAAATGACATGTCGATAAAAGAAACACATGACATACGCAAAGGGATTTCCAACAAATCGTCATATGATATTTTGTATGCCTTTCTAATCGACTTTTTAATGTAAAATGCAAAACTTGGCTTCAAAGAAAGATTTCTTAATGGCTTCATTCTTATACATCAAGAGATCAAAATTGAATTTAGTCAATGCCATAATGCTCAATGATCTTTTCACACATAGCTAAGTAAATCATTGCCTTGATATAGGTCATTTTACCTATATGCATCGCTTGGCCTAAAGCGAGCCCCACCATATTTTCATACTTACACAACCTTGAATTGGACTATGTTAAATCCAACATGAAAAATTACCAAAAAACCGTGTCATTCACTGCAACCGAATTCCTTATTTTTCCAATCATTAAAGCTCTAAATTATATTTGGTTAATTCCAATATAATTAGTTACACCAATCTTTGAGATATGTAATTCTTACTTGTCTTATATGTGATCATATTTATTTATTAATTTTATTGATCATTATTAGGTAGAGTTCTAATCTCTATGAGAAGGAGTTTGGTTCTAAATTTTAGGAGGTTCTTGAGGCCTAATTGTATTTGAGAGATTCTCTCCAACAAGACTCTTCCTACATTGGCGTACCTATAAGACATCCTACTAAACCATATACCTTAAGGACATCCTACTAAATTGACAGTTGCAACTACTGATGACCCATGCATTTCGATGGGTGGTTGTCTCTTTATATGGACTTTGGTAGTTTGGTGATGCATGGTTAAGGTATGACGAGAAAGTACCATGTTGGACCAGATATAGACTTTGTCAATCGGGAGGTGCTTCAGTTTAGAGAACTTGGTGAGGATGAAGACCTCATCTTAGTAAAGAAAAGTAGTCATTAAGGGGGAGTGTTGGGATATGTAACTCCCACTTGTCCTAGTTTTGATCATATTTAAATATTGATTTTATTGGTCATTATTAGGTAGATCTATAGAGTCTCTACGAAAAGGACTTTGTTGCTAGCTTTTAGGTTGTTGTTGGCGCGTAGTTGGATTTGAGAGATTCTCTCCAACTAGATGCTTCATAGATTTGTGTGAGGTTGAGATATTTTCTCAAACAAGTAAATAGTGAAATCAAGGTAGTTATCTATCTTGAAACAAATACTTTTGTATTTATATGTGCTCTATTTGTTGTTTAATAAAAATCTCAACACAATTTTAGTACGTGTGATATTTCTATTCTCACTCTCACATTTCCCAATAAGTATCTCTAATCCAATTCCCACATTAAAATATACAAAAGACTAATTTACAAAATTTGTTTTAAAATGGGCCTTAAGACAAAATGCCAAACTTTGAGTATCAACTCATTTTATGAAATGAAACTATAAGCTTTATGTAAAATATATAAATGAATAGGATTTTCATGGTTAAGGTTAGGGAAATATGGTTATTTAATAGAGAGAATTTTTTTCCCTACTCTAGAGATTGAAAATTAAGGGTTTCTTGGAATAAAGATTATAAATTTTAAAAAATAAAAACTAATTTGAAAATTTAAAGTTTTGGTAAAATAAAAGTTTATAAATTTTGATAAATATAAGAAATCATTCAAAAATTAGAATATGAAAAAAAAGGAAAATTTAAAATATATGAAATAATAATTGTTATCCCCGATATCTAGGGATAACTAGGAGATCATGTCTCGAGGCCCACATGGTCCTAGACATGGAGTACCGAGATCAGGAGTGACTTGAGCATGGCCCTGGAGGGCCCATCTTTCTTCTTCTCAGCCAGACTTGTCATGTCAGCAGTACAGCTTCCATCACTACCGGCCTGGGCTTGCATCAGAGAGGGCTCTTTCTCCGTGAGGTAATTGGTCTGAGGTATCATGGTATGTGTCATGTTTGATCGTTATAAACTTCTTATATATGCATTAGATTCCTTTCATTTCGGATGACTGCTTGGATCTTACACTAATCCACTTGACCATTGTTGGGGTGATTGATGGGGAAACTTAGCAAGTCGGTATTCATGGGTTTTGGTTAGCCACCAAGGGGGTTTTGCAGAGCCATCATCCACTCCCACCATCTTATCACTTTTTCATCTTATACCCTGCTCATCCATCCCATTCCCCTAGTCTGGCCATTAGGATGACCTTCCAGGGTACATCTTGTCTTGTGGGAAGAAGGGGCT
>SNQJ01S0003440.1:469134-497564 GCA_010110895.2 Picea sitchensis | reverse complement strand
CTTGAGATTTAATAATTTGTAATGTTTTAATGAAGTTGTTTATTGGTGGGTTAGGCATTAATTTTATCGTTTATGTGATATGAAATATTTCTCTGTACAACCAAATAGTAAATTGGAAATTTTGACTTTTTAAATGACTATGAGTGTGACTCTAACCATAGACCTTTAATTTTAGCTTTAAAATTTGTTATGCATAAAAAAATCCATTAAAGAGAAATCTAATAACATAAGACTCTTTATTTTTGACAAAAATAAAAATGATATTTTCCTAAAAAACTTAAATAATGAATTGCCTCTCCTATACAAAATAGTCATCCCTTGGTATTATGAACAAAGCCCTAATTAAAAGGAAAAAAAAGACACTACATAAATAGAAACAAATACAATTCTTTGGTACCTCCATAGAGACAATACAATTTATGGTACCTCCATCTACAATCATTACTTGAAACTCTAGTGCAGGATGTACAAAGCCATTGAGATATTTTCTTAATTTTTGATAGATGAAATTATAGATACTACCAAAATCAATCAATATTGTTACCATTTTATTTTTGATGTATCCTTGTATATTGAGGGTTTGTGGACTACTAATGTCACCCAATGCATGACAAGATATTTTTGGAGTAGTCTCTTCTAGATATGGATCTTGTGGTTGTTCCAATCCCATTAGAGGGATATAGAAATGAAAAAATAGCATATAACTACAAATGCAAGAATTTGCATGGACGTGGGCTTCCATAAGAATCTCCATCAAGATCACGTTGGTAGCATAACACTACATATTGACACAACCTCTTGGCTATGACATATTTTCCTTCTACTATGAGACATTCCTCAAAACAAGACATGTTGCAACCCATTATATGAATAACCAAGAGGTAGGCCACCATAAGAACTATCAAAGAAATCTCACACAACTATTCAGAGTTTAAAAGGAGCACCACTTAATTAATAAGGACCCACATATGAATCTCAACTAGATCCAATCAGACAACATATCACCATGCAAAGTTGGTCTAATCAACATGACATTATCCCCTCTCTATTCTAGGCAAGACACTAGTACAAGGTGGAGAAAAAAAATACTTTGTTTGCTACTCATCTCCAATAATATTTACTAGGTAGGCATTTGGGACCTTCGACCTACACCCAATAGCCTTAGATATCAATAAAAAAATAGACTTCAAGTTCAAATGTAGACAAAAAAATTCCACTTTCACAATTGACTTTAGAATATTCCCCTAGTCCAAAGAATCTCTCTTCCCTACCATTAATGACCACACTCCCTACTCCCTCCAAAAAGTATTGATAAAGATGAGTCGAGATGGCACAAATGAAGACAATTCCCATCAAATCTTGGAAATCTTCTAGTCCCACCAAGAAAAGAAGAGGAAGATAATAGTGAACAAGAACTAGAAGAAACTATCCAACAATAACTCATGAGAACATTACAAGTTCAAAAAGAAGGATTGATAGATGTTTCCAAAAAAAAGAAAAAAAACCATCCTAGTAGACACCAATCTACATGTCACTATGAATTATATTTTCAAAATGAATTATGTTTTAGGATTAAGTTTTGAAAAAAAACTCTAGCATAAAAAGAAGAATCATTCCATGGGAATCTTGAAGTTTTGGTATCTTAGGGGATTCTCCTATATACAAAAATATATAATTAGTTTGTATATAGATATTTTTGAATCCATTAAATAATAATAATAATAATAATAATAATAATAAATGTGCATATGTGTTTGTTTTAATTTTCAATATTTTAAACATTCAATAATTAAGATTCATTTTGATACTAATATGTCTTTGTTTTAATTTTCAATATTTTAAACATTCAATAATTAAGATTCATTTTGATACTAATATTTAATCAATATAAAATGGATTTTAAGTAAATATTAGAGCTTATCTTTGTCTAGGTGTAGTCTAAACGTTATATATTTTTTGGTTTTGTCGGCCAATTTTGTCAACCATAATTAGAAATTAATAGAGATAGGATCAAGTTTATGGAACCATATTAATTGAGTTTAGCTTTGGCAGTTGAAAGGAGTAATATCAAAAACCTTCCCTGTTTAATATTTGTTCAATCTGCTTTCGCTCATGCTAGTAACTAGGTCTTGGACCTTGGTTGATTTCCCTCCTTTCAGCTATTTAGGTGCTTCAGTTCAGCAAGTCCTTCAAGTTAGGTGTTTCAGTTTACTAAGTCTTCTTAAGGACAAAGTTCAAATCTGGTAAGTTACATGTTCAACTTTTCGCTCATGCTAATACTGGGTCTTGGTTGATTTCCTTTCTTTCGGCTATTTAGATGTTTCGGTTAACTAAGTCCATCAAGTTAGCTGTTTCAGTTTACTAAGTCTTAATAAGGACAAAATTCAATTCTGGTAAGTTACATATTCAACTTTAAAGAACAGACTACCTAAATATCCATACAGAGAGAACGTTAACCTTGTATTGGGTTTAAATCTACCTTCATGTTTTTAGGACTTGCGTTTAGATGAATCTAGTTCTCTGTAGAATAAATTCAAGGTTAAAAAAGTCAGTCTTAGTTATAGGAGTATTATTGTTTTTTTTTCGAATTAATGATCAGAATTCCAGGTTCAGTATTTTACTAGATCCAAAATTAAAATATTATTTGGTTATTGGTATAATTTGTTTTTGTTATTAGGTCAAGGAATACCGTTCTAGCTTCAGCGACTGCGGCGCGGGATTTTTACCTGAAGATGGTATCTATTAGAGGTAGAGAGAAGAGATTAAAATTCAAAGATCTAGCATCGTTCTATTTAGTTCCCCCTATCGAGATGGAAGGGTCTGCTCCTTCAAGCAGCGTCACTGTACCAGCAAACCCTAACGAGATGGAACTGTCAGCTCCTTCAAGCAACGTCACTGTACCAGTAAACCCTAACGAGATGGAACGGTTTGCTCCTTCAAGCAGCGTCACTGTACCAGCAGATATGGAGAATATATTGTTTGATGTGGTTAAAGGGGACACGCGGAAAACAAGAAGTATGTCCGATATTTTGAAGCGCATGGATACAGACCATAGAGAGACAATTGTTGGAGATGCAAAGAAACAAAAGAGCGGAAACACAGAACATGTAATAGAATATACATGCAGGATATGCAAGGACTCATTCCCGACGCTTCAGTCCGTGCAAGGTCACTGCGCGAAATCGAAAACGTGCTCCAAAAAATTGGGAAAATATGGGAAAACAGGTTCTAAACCCCCTTGGAAGAAGTTCAGAAGTCTGTCTGAACTTATGAAGACAACTGATTTACATGAGAAAGAGAGAACTTTACCAGAGGACCAGAAACAAAGTTTACCTGCAGGCCAAAGGCGCAAGCGCACCACCGTCAGGACCTTACCAGTTCATCCCTAAAAGGGGTATTTAGTATTTTATAGTGTAGCCCTAGATTGTCCCCGGTACAGCCATGAGAACCTTGGATCTATTGGTCCATCTTTTGTTTATAGATGATTCAAATGTTGTTAAGATGATTTTTGTTGACACCAATTGGCAATGTTATTGAATGGGTACACATAGTTTTCTTAGTTGCACTTCAATTATATGGTTTTTCTCTTAGCTGCTACGTTGTTATCCTTTCAGCTACTCCTATTTATCTCCTATCCTACACGAAGGTAGTGCAAATCATTTATGTGAATGATATATATGACAGCATGAATCAGCAAGTTTTTAAAGGCACTTATTATTGTGTTAGCATTTCACGTATTTCCTTCCAGAGCCAAATCGAGGAATTCATGAGGCCCGTCAAGAATTAATTCACTACCGAGTGAACCAGAAATCCCGCGATAAAGTTGCGAGATCAAAAAGTATGGCTGCCTCATTAAATAGAAAAGTATTATACTCCCGCTTTATATGCTTGTTCTCCATAAATAGAAAAGCAAACTGCAATCCAGGCGAAGCAGAAAAAGCATTAGGGCCTTCACTTAATCGGGGAAGATCAGCTTAGAAAATATCATCATTTCTTAGTCTCACATGCGCAAACCTATTAATCTGAAAAGATTGAGTCTAATATCAATGAAAGAGCCCAAAATTTATTTTCCTGCCATATTTACACCAAGTTTTTAATCATTCTGCTTTATTTTGTATGAATTTTTTTTAACAAAAAAATTGTTCATTATATTATATATAATTTGTTATCTTGGCAGAAATTATGCCTTTTGTTTACAACTTTCAATGTTCAGACATCATTCAAAACTCTGCATAAGTCATGGCTAAATGTGAACCACTTACATAGCACCTTCACATGTCAAAAATTTGTACTACTATGTAGGATTTTTTGAATCGGATCCAAATGTAGCATAAAGCAGGGTCTATTCAATCAAATATCAATATTTAGAAATATTAAATATTGATATTTGATTTAATAGATCATGTCCATTCAACTCAGTGATTTTGTATGTGATTTTTTCTTCTTCCTTTTGTAATCTAATTTTGGAGAATAAATCTGTATCATTGTTGTAATCTCTATAGATATGGGTGTAGCTGATCTTTCTGAAGAAAGATGAAGAAAGATTAAAGCTTTTTGATTCTGTCCTTTCAGCCCAAAAGTGAAATAACCTGCAATTTTTCTCTTCCATTTAATAAGTCAATTATAATTTTTGAGTCACCATATATTTGTAATGCTTCAAGATTGAGTCTAGCTACCAGGATTAGTGTAGTTGAGACTCGAGTAATTTTGCCCTGGTGTTGGTGCCTTGACCATAATTGAAGGTCCAAGTGTAATAAGAATTTCTAGTTATCCTTAATATTCCCCTCAGCTCCACTCTGAAGACCATTTGACAATGCTGCTAATCCGGATGTTTTATAAACTAATGCGCTAACAGATGGGTTCTCATTTTCAAATACTCTCTAGTTTCATTCCAGCCAAACAAACCAATATGCCAAAGAAGGAAAGGAGATAAAGTTTCTCTCTGTTTTGAAACAATATTCAAAACAAGTAGAAAGAAATTTTATCTTTTGTTCAAGTTTTGGTCTTATCCCGGACTTTGTGTTGTAAAGAAACACTTAATAAATAGATGCAGTAGTGTCTCTGCTTCACTTGTACACATCTGACAAATGCTAGTACCTTCCCAGCATATTTCCATTGCAATGTGGATTTTAACGAAAAGTCCGAAAGTCATTTTCCTCCTTACACGAAGCTTTTAATCCCAAGTTTGTATTCCTTACTTTGTGTTGTATTACTTATAAGTTAATATGAAGACAAACTACACATGCACGAACATATTAATTTGAAAAGATTGACTCTCATATCAATGAAAATGTCCAAAATTTATTTTCCTCCCATATTTACACCAAGTTTTATATTGCTTTGTGTTATATTACATATCCTTATGCTTTGTGCTATTAATTTAATATGAGTATATCCATTAACAAACTACATAGGAGTGATTGAGGGAGGGGAATATCTAAGCCTAGTTGAATGCTTTTGCATGTTATTAGGTTATTAGTTCCTAATTGTATTTATATTTTCTAAATATTTGATTTATAATTTGAACATTTGGAGTTATATTTATGGTGGAGTAAAATTATTCTTTCACTTAATTAGATAGTTATCTGATTTTTTTTTAATGAAAAGAAAGTATTTCAATTGCTTTAAAATTGTTTTGAAAGGTTTTTTTTTATATTTTTTTAAGTTTCATAAGATTGGTATGAGTATTCATATTTTGATTCAAAGTGGATGTACATAGGACATTTTATGAAAATATTTTCATCCTTCACTTTTTTAATATCTTAAAGATGACAAATAATAATAATAATAATCTATTTTTAAGGTCACGATCAAGCCAGCACACCAAATTGGTGTATGAGACCCCCTTGTTTGTGGGACAAGGGACCCCTCTCCGCCCAACGATTTGACTATTCATTTTTTTTCGATACTAATATTTAATAAATATAAAATGGATTTTAATGAATTGTTATGAAATAGTAAATGAGTTAGTGTTGCAATAGTAAATATTAGAGCTTATCTCTCTCTAGGTGTAGTATAAATATTTTGTATTTTTTTTTTCGATACTAATATTTAATAAATATAAAATGGAGTTTAATGAATTGTTATGAAATAGTAAATGATTTAGTGTTGCAATAGTAAATATCAAAGCTTATCTTTGTCTAGGTGTAGTATAAATGTTTTATATTTTTTGGTTTTGTCGACTCTTTAGGTTTAGTCTAAACTTTCTATATTTTCTGGTTTTGTTGGCCATGGTTAGAAATTAATAGAGATAGGGTCAAGTTTATGGCACTATATTAATTGAGTTTACTTTTGGTATTTGAAAGGAGTCATATCAAAAACCTTTCGTGTTAATATTTGTTCAATCTGGTCTCACTCATGCTAGTAACTGGGTCTTAGACCTTGGTTGATTTCCCTTCTTTCATCTATTTAGGTGTTTTAGTTCACTAAGTCCTTCAAATTAGGTGTTTCATTTTATAAGTATTCTTAACAACAAAGTTCAAATTTGGTAAGTTACATGTTCAACTTTTCACTCATGCTATACTAGGTCTTGGTTGATTTCCCTTCTTTGGGCTATTTAGGTGTTTCAGTTAACTAAGTCCTTCAAGTTAGGTGTTTCAGTTTACTAAGTCTTATTAAGGACAAAATTCAATTTTGGTAAGTTACATGTTCAAATTTAAAGAACAGACTACGTAAATATCCATACAGAGAGAATGTAACCTTGTATTGAGTTTAAATCTACCTTCATGTTTTTAGGACTTGCATTTAGATGAATATGGTTCTCTGTAGAATAAATTCTCAGACCAAATAGGGAGAACTCTAATATGTCATAAAGTTATTATTCTAAGTTATTATTCTCACATGTTACACAAGAACAACTTTTATCTATGAAGTTTGGTGTGATTTTATTATAGGGGTGGGATGTTGCGTGGTGTTTCCTTTACAATTTATTTTAAACAAAATAAAAAGTTATTGACTTATGGTTTTTAATAGTGACTAGGACCTTAATAAGTAGGGGGATTCAATAGGTTCTAGCCATGGGACTGATCTTTTGAACCATGGGTATCATAATCTATTTTTTTCTGGACAAATAATGTAGGGAAAATAAATAAATATGAGCTTAGGAGGAGGGAAAATAGAATATCAATGGGAAATAAACATAACTTGCATGAGTTTTATGCACTTAATCAATGTCAAAGGCCTTGATCTTGATTACGTAAACAAATCGACTAGTTTATTTTACATTATATAAATACCTTGGGTAGGACTATAAAATCTTAGATCGAAAACTACAACACCAAAGGGGAATATCAAATATCAATACTAGTCTAAAGTGACTCCCTTTCCATGATCTGTTAGTCAAATAATGTTCACAAAGAGGAAGATAATAAAAGAAGAGAAGGAGAATAAGAAGAATGCTACTTATTGCAACAAAAGTAGTAGTGTTTCAGAAAAAAGCTCAATTTCTAATGGCCTCTTTTCTCTATTTAATTCCCCTTCTATTTTTTATTTGAAACTTTCCTCCTAACAAATGAAAAAAAAAAACTGCTCTGTTATAGATTATAAGGAGGAAAATGTGAACCCAAAAATTAGGTTAAAATAGTTTTTACCTCCACTAATGAGAATGTTGTATTTCTAGTTTTGGCAAATTTAATTACAATAGAAACTTCTTAACCATCCCCAAATTCATAACCAAATTTGGGACAGATTTGGAATTATTGTATTTTTTTACATGGATCTCTGTAATGCCCACCTTCAAAGTTACAAACCCATATAAACACACAAGTCACGTAGGTAATGTGATATAATGAGTGGAGGAATCCTCACTTCAACTCTCGACCCTCCAATTTATTCCACGAGGGACCTCGTCCATCATTCAAGGTAAATATAATATTCGAATCAATCTTCCATTGTTAGTGTAGTTGAGACACGAGCATGTTAATTGAGACACGAAAAATGTAAAACCATGCATTATGCAATGACTTGGTTGCAAACTTCATTTCATCCCCATGTAACTGTGGTTGATTTTAGGTCATGCAAATTTAGATTATAGATTAATTTTAACTATACTTGGATGGATGGATTTTTGCTAGCGGATTTCTCTACAAACATAATGGATTCAAAGAATTTTGCAATATAAATTCGTGTAAATTTGTGGGAAAACTGTCATTGTGAAAACTACAATTTTAATGTTTTCCCATTGTTATGTGTTTCAAAGAAGAACATTTCTCATGCCCACTTGAAAAACATTGTTTCAATTCTCTATTTGAAGCATAGAACCACATGAACATGACCTATGTTCATAAATTTCCATATTCTCTATTTCCAAGCACATGAACATGACCTATGTTCATAAATTTCATGTTGCTTGTGTTCTCTCAATGAGGTTGAATTAACAATCTTCTAAAATAGCTTCTCGATCGGCATACCGAAGAAACAACACATTTCAATTTAATTTTTCTTTAAAAAAGGCAAAAAAAAATTAAAAATGTGCCTCCTTGGTTTCTAATAATTAGAACCCTCTATCTCCAGCGTATGAAGTTTAAATGGCATGTCGATAAAAGAAACACATGACATACGCAAAGGGATTTCCAACAAATCGTCATATGATATTTTTTATGCCTTTCTAATCGACTTTTTAATGTAAAATGCAAAACTTGGCATCCTAGAAAGATTTCCTAATGGCTTCATTCTTATACATCAAGAGATCAAAATTGAATTTAGTCAATGCCATAATGCTCAATGATCTTTTCACACATATCTAAGTAAATCATTGCCTTGATATAGGTCATTTTACCTATATGCATCGCTTGGCCTAAAGCGAACCCCACCATATTTTCATACTTACACAACCTTGAATTGGACTATGTTAAATCTAACATGAAAAATTACCTAAAAACCATGTCTAAGTCATTCACTGCACCCGAATTCCTTATTTTTCCAATAAGCATAATTTCATTAAAGTTCTAAATTATATTTGGTTAGTTCTAATATAATTAGTGAAACCAATCTTTGAGATATGTAACTCTTACTTGTCTTATATGTGATCATATTTATTTATCAATTTTATTGGCCATTATTAGGTAGAGTTTTAATCTCTACGAGGAGTTTGGTCCTAAATTTTAGGAGGTTGTTGAGACCTAATTGTATTTGAGAGATTCTTTCCAACAAGACTCTTCCTACATTGGTGTACCTATAAGACATCCTACTAAACCATATACCTTAAGGACAACCTACTAAATTGAGAGTTGCAATAACTGATGACCCATGCATTTCAATGGGTGGTTGTCTTTTTATATGGACTTTGGTAGTTTGGTGATGCATGGTTAAGGTATGAAGAGAAAGTACCATGTTGGACCAAACATAGACTTTGTCAATCGGGAGGTGCTTCAGTTTAGAGGACTTGGTGAGGATGAAGACCTCATCTTAGTAAAGAAAAGTAGTCGTTAAAGGGGAGCGTTGGGATATGTAACTCCCACTTGTCCTAGTTTTGATCATATTTAAATATTGATTTTATTGGTCATTATTAGGTAGATCTATAGAGTCTTTATGAGAAGGACTTTGTTGCTAGCTTTTAGGTTGTTGTTGGCGCGTAGTTGGATTTGAGATATTCTTTCCAACTAGATGTTTCATAGATTTTTGTGAGGTTGAGATATTTTCTCAAACAAATAAATAGTGAAATCAAGGTAGCTATCTATCTTGAAACAAATACTTTTGTATTTATATGTGCTCTGTTTATTATTTAATAAAAATCTCAACACAATTTTAGTATGTGTGATATTTCTATTCTCACTCTCACATTTCCCAATAAATATCTCTAATCCAATTCCCACATTGAAATATACAAAAGACTAATTTACATTTTTTTTTTAAATGGGCTTTAAGACAAAATGCCAAACTTTGAGTATTAACTCTTTTTATGAAATGAAATTATAAGCTTTTTTGTAAAATATATAAATGAATAGGATTTTCATGGTTAAGGAAATATGGTTGATTTATTAGAGAGAATTTTTTCTTATTTTAAAAATTGAAAATTAAGGGTTTTTTGAAATAAAGATTATAAATTTTAAAAAATAAAAACTAATTTGAAAATTTAAAGTTTTGGTAAAATAAAAGTTTATAAATTTTGATAAATATAAGAAATCATTCAAAAATTAAAATATGAAAAAAAGGAAAATTTAAAATATATGAAATAATAATAATTAAAAAAGAAAGACAAAATGTGTTTCTAAATTAAGAAATGATTAAAAAAAAACTAATTGTATAAGACTTTTTAAAAAATTTAAAGNCCTAACGAGATGGAACTGTCAGCTCCTTCAAGCAACGTCACTGTACCAGTAAACCCTAACGAGATGGAACGGTTTGCTCCTTCAAGCAGCGTCACTGTACCAGCAGATATGGAGAATATATTGTTTGATGTGGTTAAAGGGGAGACGCGGAAAACAAGAAGTATGTCCGATATTTTGAAGCGCATGGATACAGACCATAGAGAGACAATTGTTGGAGATGCAAAGAAACAAAAGAGCGGAAACACAGAACATGTAATAGAATATACATGCAGGATATGCAAGGACTCATTCCCGACGCTTCAGTCCGTGCAAGGTCACTGCGCGAAATCGAAAACGTGCTCCAAAAAATTGGGAAAATATGGGAAAACAGGTTCTAAACCCCCTTGGAAGAAGTTCAGAAGTCTGTCTGAACTTATGAAGACAACTGATTTACATGAGAAAGAGAGAACCTTACCAGAGGACCAGGAACAAAGTTTACCTGCAGGCCAAAGGCGCAAGCGCACCACCGTCAGGACCTTACCAGTTCATCCCTAAAAGGGGTATTTAGTATTTCATCCCTAAAAGGGGTATTTAGTATTCTATAGTGTAGCCCTAGATTGTCCCCGGTACAGCCATGAGAACCTTGGATCTATTGGTCCATCTTTTGTTTATAGATGATTCAAATGCTGTTAAGATGATTTTTGTTGACACCAATTGGCAATGTTATTGAATGGGTACACATAGTTTTCTTAGTTGCACTTCAATTATCTGGTTTTTCTCTTAGCTGCTACGTTGTTATCCTTTCAGCTACTCCTATTTATCTCCTATCCTATACGAAGGTACTGCAAATCATTTATGTGAATGATATATGACAGCATGAATTAGCAAGTTTTTAAAGGCACTTATTATTGTGTGAGCATTTCACGTATTTCCTTCCAGAGCCAAATCGAGGAATTCATAAGGCCCGTCAAGAATTAATTCACTACCGAGTAAACCAGAAATCCCGCGATAATGTTGCGAGATCAAAAAGTACGGCTGCCTCATTAAATAGAAAAGTATTATACTCCCGCTTTATATGCTTGCTCTCCATAAATAGAAAAGCAAACTGCAATCCAGGCGAAGCAGAAAAAGTATTAGGGCCTTCACTTAATCGGGGAAGATCAGCTTAGAAAATATCATCATTTCTTAGTCTCACATGCGCAAACCTATTAATCTGAAAAGATTGAGTCTAATATCAATGAAAGCCCAAAATTTATTTTCCTGCCATATTTACACCAAGTTTTTAATCATTCTGCTTTAATTTGTATGAATTTAAAAAAAAAAAATTGTTCATTATATTATATATAATTTGTTATATTGGAAGAAACTATGCCTTTTGTTTACAACTTTCAATGTTCAGACATCATTCAAAACTCTGCATAAGTCATGGCTAAATGTGAACCACTTACATAGCACCTTCACATGTCAAAAAATTGTACTACTATGTATGATTTTTTGAATCGGATCCAAATGTAGCATAAAGCATGGTCTATTCAATCAAATATCAACATTTAGACATTTCTAAATATTGATATTTGATTGAATAGACCATATCCATTCAAGCCAGTGATTGTATGTGATTTTTTCTTCTTGTTTTTATAATCTAATTTTGGAGAGTAAATCTGCATCATTGTTGTAATTTTTATAGATATGCGTGTAGTTGATTTCTCTAAAGAAAGATGAAGAAAGATTAAAGCTCTTTGATTCTGTCCTTCCAGCCCAAAAGTGAAATAACTTGCAATTTTTCTCTTCCATTTAATGAGTCAATTATGATTTTTGAGTCACCATATATTTGTAATGCTTCAAGATTGAGTCTAGCTGCCAAGATTAGTGTAGCCGAGACTCAAGTAATTCTGCCCTGGTGTTGGTGCCTTGACCACAGTTGAAGGTCCAAGAGTAATAAGAATTTCCAGTTATCCTTGATATTCCCCTCTGCTCCACTCTAAAGACCATTTGACTGTGCTGCTAATCCAAATGTTTTATAAACTAATATGCTAACAGATGAGTTCCCATTTTCAAATACTGTCTTGTTTCATTCAGCCAAACAGACCAACATGCCAAAGAAAAAAGGGAGAGAAAGTTTCTCTGTCTTGGCCCAATATTCATAACAAGTAGAAAAAAAAATTGTTTTTTTTTTTTTTCAAGTTTTGTCTTATCCCAGACTGTGTTGTAAAAAAACACTTAATAAATAGATGCAGTAGTGTCTCTGCTTCACTTGTACACAGCTGACAAATGCTAGTACCTTCCCAGCATATTTCCGTTGCAATGTGTCCCATGTAAGGATTTTAACGAAAAGTCCGAAAGTCATTTTCCTGCTATATTTACACGAAGTTTTTAATCCCAAGTTTGTAATCCTTACATTGTGGTGTATTACTTATAAGTTAATATGAAGACAAACTACACATGCACGAACATATTAATTTGAAAAGATTGACTCTAATATCAATGAAAATGTCCAAAATTTATTTTCCTTCCATATTTACACCAAGTTTTATATTGTTTTGTGTTATATTACATATCCTTCTGCTTTGTGCTATTAATTTAATATGAGTATATCCATTAACAAACTACATAGGAGTGATTGAGGAAGGGGAATATCTCAACCTAGTTGAGTGTTTTTGCTTGTTATTAGGTTATTAGTTACTAATTGTATTTATATTTTCTAAATATTTGATTTATAATTTGAACATTTGGATTTATTTTTATGGTGGAGTAAAATTATCTTTTCCTTTAATTAGATAGTTATCTGATTTTTTTTTAATGAAAAGAAAGTATTTCAATTGCTTTAAAATTGTTTTGAAAGGTTTTCTTAAATTTTTTTAAGTTTCATAAAGATTGGTATGGGTATTCATATTGTTGGAAAGGTTTTCTTAAAAAAATTTAAGTTTCATAAAGATTGGTATGGGTATTCATATTTTGATTCAAAGTGGATATACATAGGACATTTTATGAAAATATTTTCATCCTTCACCTTTTTAATATCTTAAAGATGACAAATTCTTTCATCCTATGGAGTTTTAGAAATTGTCCAATGCTCTATTTTCACTATGAATCTAGTGAGAGTTTATTCTTATTTTGACAATGTTGATTATATTGAAAACATAGTTTTGATCTTCTAAATTAGGGTTAAAGATAAATTTATAGTATCTGGATATTCACTTATCATCTACTTCTTTATCTCACCACATTTTTTTTTAAATTTAGATGCAATAATATTTTTAATGGTGTCAATAATAATATATATATCTTATGTTACTTTATTATATATATGATATATATAATATCTATATATACATTTATATATAAAATAAAATTAATATTAATATATATTAATAATTAATATTTAAATTTAAAATAAATAAATAAAATTGCAAGGATGGTCAACAACGAAGAAAGTAAGGCCGCCATGAACAAATGCAGACATGACATCAATGGTGTAAGGTATCGACTTAACAATGTGGAAAAAATGCAAAAATACATGAATGAAAAAATTGATAATTTACTCGAGAGCAAAGTTGATTGGTTAATACAACAAGGTGAAAGATTATTGGCACTCTCTAAAAACGATAAAAGTGAAACAAAAAGAAGACTTGACGAACATAGTGAAAAAAATGAACAATTAATGGAACATGTCGAGGCCTTATTCACAGAGCCCTTAGCTTATCAAAGACCACCACTAAGTCCGTAAATACCATAAATAAATTTAGAAAATCAAGGAAACCAGGAAATTCTAGAGGAAAAATTTTCGAGAAATATGATAGAGATTACCAGAAATTTAAAAAGTAGTTACCAAAGTATGATGGCAAGGACCATAGAGGAACTATTGTTTGGATAAACAAAATGGATGGAATTTTTTAATCAAACCCGCTGCTAAGTGAACAAAGAAGGTAATGATAGCCTCTAACAATCTAGAAGGAGAAGCTTATGATTGGTACCTTTTGTGGTCAAGGAAATGTGATGCTCGTTCCTTCCACTAGAAGAATTTTACAACAACACTAATTAAAATATTTCATGATGAAGATGATGACGACCTGTATAACAAGTTCATGCATCTCAAATAGAAGGGAAACGTAAACGATTATACATACAAATGGGAGGTTCTCGCAAAAAGGAAATGCGGATTCATGGATGAGAAGCTCGTCAAAATGTACATATGTGGCCTAAAAGATTACATTTATAGTGAAATTAAACTATGTAATCCTAAAACAAGTCCATAAAGGTTAAATAAATATTGAGATGATAGAATGAAGAAATCCACTACATACAAATCTAACCAATATTTACCACCTCATTTGAGGGAAGGTCAAGTCAGTCATCAAGACTCATATAAAAATAGGAAAGAAAATGTCAATATTGTGGAGACAAATGGTCACCTGAGCAGAAATGAAACAATCTAAAATTATATATGTGTAAAGTAGAGAAAGAATAAACCACATATGACAGTGATTTAGATAACAAAAGTGAAGATGAAGGTGAGGCCCCCAATACAAAAACCGATGAGTCCATGCCCAAGATGTCCCTAGCTGCAATAACAGGAATAGCACAACTGCAAACGTTAAAACTAAAAGGGCACATAAAAAAAGAAAATGTCACCATTCTAGTCAATACATGGAGCACCAATAATTTCATAGATGTAAATGTTGCAAATAATTTAAACCTATTCATATATTTGGTCATGGATATAAGAGTAATGGTGGAAGATGGAAAAAAATTAATGGCGTAGGAAAATTCCACAAGATCAAGCTTCAAGTAGCATATTACAAATTGAAATATGGATTCTACACCATACCCTTGGGAGGAGTAGACATCGTCTTGGGAATTCAATGGTTACAAATGCTAGGAACCTATTCTGCAAATCACCAAAAACAATTTATAAAATTCAAATGGGAAGGAAGACAATACAAATTATAAATATTACAATCACCTCCCACCCAAATTATATCCTCACAACAAATGGAGAAACTAACTCGAAAAGGACCACTAGTTGGAGTTATTAACAAAAAAAATAGTCAAGTCTCAACATCCACAGTTTCAAACATTAATTCAAAAATATGACAAGGTATTCTAAGACTTACTTATGAAGCTCCCACCTAATAGAAACATAGAACACATAATCAAGGTTAAGACAGATTCAAGATGAGTTAATATTATACCTTATCGATATCCTGACCACCATAAGACGAAAATAGAAAGGATAATTCAAGGCCTATTGAAATGTGGGTTTATTATGATAAGCAGGAGCCCATATGCAGCTCCAGTAGTATTGTTTTGAAAAAAGGATGGATCTTTCAGACTATGTATAGATTATTGAGGGTTAAATATAATAACTGTAAAAAAAAAAAAAATCCTATACCCTTCATAGATGAGTTTCTAGACGAACTCCATGGAGCTAAATACTTCTCAAAATTGGATTTAAGATCATGGTACTACTAGATTTGAGTAGGATTATAAGATGTACAAAAAAAATATTTCCAAACACACAAAGGTCATTATGAGTTTAAAGTCATGATGTTCGGTCTAACCAATGCACCAGCTACCTTCCAAACAACTCTAAATCAACTTTTTCTACCCTACTTAAGGAAGTTCATATTGGTTTTCTTTAATGATATTCTTATTTACAGTAAAATTTGGAAGGAGCATATGAAGCATTTAGAACATGTACTTTCTCTCTTAGAGAAAAAATAGTCCTATGCAAAACTATCAAAATGTTCCTTTGGTAAAGAAGAAGTAGAATACCTTGGTCATGTCATATCTCAAGAAGGATTCAAGGTGGACCCTAGAAAAATCAAGGCAATCACATAATGGATCAAACCAAAGAACATATCAAAACTAAGGGGATTCCTTGGATTAATGGGTTATTATCGAATATTTATAAATAACTACGCTCATTTAACAACACCCTTGTCAAACTTATTAAAGAAAAATTCCTTCAAATGGGCTAACTGTAATGAACACCAAATTTGCCACATAAAAAAAAAAAATTGTTATGGGACATTAAACTCCTTGACTCTTCAACACTTAATCATAACATATCTCTATTTCTTTTATTGTAAGCAGAGTAGATTTATCGTCGCTATTGGATTTTGAGTCATATACTTATTTGTAATTAATACAATTGCGACTAGGGCTATCATATCCCTTAGAATATCTACCATGTATGTGTTAAGTCATGCTATCCAAAACTTACAGTGCGTACTAAACTAAAGACTAAAGACTACCATATAGTATATCCATAACAATTAGTAGTTATCCATAATGATATACATACATATAGTTTACCATGTAAATCATCATATGGATTCCATAGTATTGACACTATCCATGTCAATAGGTATATATATACAGTTCATCACATTAAATAACCTACGGATACCATAACCTTAACTCTATCCATATCAACATATTTATACATATATTGTTTACCATACAATCTATCTCATGGATATTATATACTAACACTATCCATAACATAAATATATTGTTTAATATATAACACTAATGCTATCCATAGCATTGTATAAAGTTTAACCTACAATCTATTATATGGATACTTCAACCTATATAACTATAGCCTAAGTGTTGCGCCTATCGTTTAACACAGAGACTGTTACAATATTAACGCTAGCAATGTCCCCAATGATATACCTATCGTTAAACATAAGGACTAAAGTGTTGAAGCCAACGATGTATTCTCTTATCATAGAGTAGTGATCATATACCAATACATATGTAAAGTTTGTAACCCTACCTGACTGGAAACACAACTCAACAATAAATTGGTTTGAATTTGTTTTAATGGAGGATGTTAGCCTGGATCCTGTAGGCATTTAACCCCTAGCTATTCCATTAATGGAGAGACATGAACTGTACCTCCTGGACTTGACACTTAGGCCAGCGCATCTAATACAGGCTTGCCACGTCCACAGTTTCACATGGCAAAGGTACTCGCATGTACCTACTGCATTACTTCTCTAACGAGATCCCAAGGTAACAATTGTCCATTGTTTTCCCCTTTGGTATTGTAACATTTTGTCTCTATGATGACATGTGAAAACTCCCATTGCATTGTAAACTCATGTTTTTCCTTTCTCTGTATGGCCAACGACTTGGGAGGCTCATCCCTAGTAAAATATGGGAGGAGGCGACGCATTCTGGTGCTCCTATGCACAAGGTAAGTAAAAAAATTGTTTCTTATGTACATCGTGAATGAATACTCTGTTTGATGTAATGTAATATAAGAGAGATCTATGAATAGACTCCCCATTTTGCTCTCTATTTAGATTTTTCATTGTATTATCGTTGCACCACCTTAAGCGTTTACTCCCGAGGTTACTCTGTGTTTTAGAGACTCCCCATTTCGCTCTATGTTAAGGTTTTTCATTGTATTATCATTGAGCCACCTTAAGCATTTTTCTCCTGATGTTACTTTGTGTTTAAGGTTTGGGTCAAAAGGTTATTAAATTTTTCATCGATTGACTGTCACCCCATACTTGTTACTATCCATTCGTGGCCCGAAATGTGTTAAGGGTCGAACCTTGGTTCATCTCTTTCCACCATTAAAACCCTACTAGTTCTGGAACTCGTTCTAAGAATCCCAAGACTTACTATGTCGACTTTTATTATCCTCACTTGTTTATTGTCAAACCCCGTAAGGGATTCTCCTATTTTCTATCTATGCATATATACATTCAATAACCCTCTGTGGGAAATTCCTCCATTTATATTCTGGGTAAAATCACTCCTCTGTGAGAATTTCATGGATTTCGTCCCGTGTAAAATTATAAATCGCAATGTAAATCCCTCTATGGGAATTCATAATTAAGCTATGTGTAACTATATTATCATTCTGTGGGGATCATAACTTACGCTATGTGTGTACAGTAGTGCCATTTACCCTCAGTGGGGATTCATAATCACACTCTGTGTAAATATATCAACTCTGTATATAAGTGTAACTTATGTTATGTGTATGCAAAAGCGTTATTTACCCTTTGTGGGGATTTGTACTTTGTCTTTGTGTAATTATATTAACACTCTATAAATCGTAACTTATTCTATGTGTATACAAAAGCATTATTTACCCTCTGTGGGGATTCAAAATTGTGCTATGTGTATTTATAGTAACACTGTGTAAATCGTAATTTATGCTCTATGCATATGAAATCATTATTTACCCTCTGTAAGGATTCGTAATTGTGCTCTGTATATTTATATCAATTCTATATAAATCATAACTTATGATCTGTGTATGCAAAAGCATTATTTACCCTCTGTGGGGATTCGTAATTATGCTTTGTGTAATTATATTAACACTATGTAAATCATAACTTATGATTTGTGTAGTTATATTAACACTGTGTAAATTGTGACTTATGCTCTGTGTATACAAACACATTATTTACCCTCTGTGGAATTCGTAAATATACGCTCTGTTATATAAGTGAAGATTGTGCACAGTTACATTAAATTAATGATGGGGGCCTGTTTTTTTTTGCGAGGGTACCCATCAGCCAATTTTGGGTCCACTCTTCCCCCTTTTGGATCGTGGATAGATTGTTTCCCAAGCACAAGTGGTGATCCGGTTCTTCATTGAACTCTAGCTAAGTATTGTTTTGGCTTATTTGTTATACTTAATTTCCATAGAATGAAAATACTAGCATAGAGTACTAGACTCTCGTTTTTCTCCTTTTCAGTTTTATGCAATCGAGGAAACCCCTTGCTTGAAAGGTATTCGAGTTCTAATCTAGGTGTACCTTACTTCGATTACAACAAGATTTTCTATGTTCTTCTTAGAATTCTATTTACATTACAAGTTTATGTGGAGTCTTTGGTCTATTATATTGTAATATTTTGAACAATGATTGATTGAATACAAGGGTTGATTTTGTAAGATACTTTGAGTTCACCACTATGTTTTCTGTAGTAATGAATGTTGTATTCAAACTGTTATTCTTTCAATCTATTCTTTGTGGTGTTATACCGATCTGAATATAAATTCAACATATATAAATCAATGGTCAATAGGAACATATCAACAGTTCTATTTGTCCTTTATGAATGAACACATATATATGTATATCCAGTCATTTATATCTCTATATAACCATGTTTAATGACCACTAGGAACATACAACAGTTCTATCATTTATTTATGTATGAATACATATTTGTGTATATACAATCATTTATATATATAATCATGTTCAATGACCAATAGGAACATACAACAGTTATATCATTTCTTTATGTATGAATACGTATATGTGTATATACAGTCATTTATATATATGTATAACCCTATTTAATTATTACTAGGTACATATAGTAGTTATGTTATTTCTGCAAGGTGAGCACATATATGTATACCATCATCACATAACCCATCACATTCCTAACAATTAATAATCAAATATAATATTGACAAGGAATGAAAATCAAGGTACATATCTAAAAACCTGATGTTGAGATACAAATGGAATAGCCACATTCCACCCAACCGTATAACAAAACAACCAAGTTCACTTGTGTTGTTCACCCCCTAGCCTGACCATGAGTCCATAAGGGCAAAGTGAAATGATCCTCTTTAGATACAGTCACCATCCACAACTTAGAAATTCCTTTGCCTCACACTCAGAGTGCTCATAACAACAACAATATATTTCCTTTCTCCAACATACTAAGCAATGTCCTACCTCCTCCATATGTTGTTTTTATATGCATCTTGTGCCTAGGTCTTTCCTTCCCTCCTTGGGAAATTCACAGCTTTACAAATCCATGATTTTTAGGGGCTTCTAGTGGTCAAATCCCACATTTCCCACTTGTAAAAATCGGCTTTGAGGTAACTCAAATATGTTCCCCACTCATGGAGTCATGGTCATCTATTTTTAACCTGGTTGTTCCATTTGTCTTCCAGCATTTAATTTATAAAAAAAAATTCTTCCACATGTGTCAAAATAAAAGAAGTTAGTTGGGAAAGTCAAATATTTTCCCAATAATCATCAAATAATTAATTACAATAATAAAAATTTCAAATTCGTATTTTCCATAAATGACAAATAATTTTCAAATCTGAATTTTTCAAAAATGGAAATTTATTCCCAAGTACACTTAGAATTTTATATTCTAATATTTTTGGGGATATTACATCCTATATCCCTTAAGTACAACATTGTACTCAGTATTCATTCCTTTCTCGGAATAGGGTTGGATAATATTTATGCAAATATTCCTCTAATTCCCAAGTGTTCTTCTCAGCGCTAGAGTGCCTCCATTGCACTTTTACCTGGGCGATGGCTTTGTTCCGTAGTATTGTTTCTTTCCTGTACATAATTCCCAGAGGTTCCACTTAGAACTCGCCTTCTAGTTCCACCTACACCATGTTCCAATCAATGATGTGAGTAGGATCATGAATATACTTTTTTAATAAGGAAACATGAAAAACATTATGAACTTTTAAGTTTGCAGGAAGTGCAAGTTGATACGCCACGGGTCCAATTCGAGTTAAAATCTTGAAGGGGCCACAAAACATGAGCACCAACTTTGAAAAATTTCCTAGCTTTAGAGAGCTTCTCATTGCTTTGAATTTCAGATATACATGGTCCCCAATTTGAAATTTCTGGTGTCTCCTTTTTAAATCTGCGTAGCTTTTCTGTCATTCTTGGTCCTCCTTTAAATTTTGTTGTACCCTTTTTACCATTTTCTCCATTTCATGAAGCATTTCTGGTCCCATCATAAGCCTGTCAACTAGATTATCCCATCTAATCGAAGTTGTGCATTTCCTCCCGTATAATGCTTCAAAAGGACTCATCTTGGATGATGTCTGATAGCCATTATTGTAAGCAAATTAAACTAAGTGTAGGTACTCCTCCCACTTAGTTTGATTTGTTCTTACGTACATTCGTAACATGTCTTCCACAATCTGATTCGTTCGTTTAGTTTTCCCATCCATTTGTGGATGGTAGCTTGTGTTGAAATTTAGGTTAGTGTCCAATCTTGCAAACAATTCATCTCAAAACTTTGACGTAAATTTGACATCTCTATCTAAAATCACCATCTTAGGAATTCCACGCAATCTAAATATTTCTTTCATGAATAATTCATTGATATTAATTGCTTTATAAGTAGATTTCACATGTATAAAATGTGCATATTTTCTAAGTTTATCAATCACTGTCATAATCGAGTCATTTTTCTTTTGAGTCTTAGGAAAAACTTTGATAAAGTCCAACGAGATAATCTCCCACTTCCATTTCAGTATAGGTAGAGGTTGTAGCAGGTCAACTGGATGTTTATTTTCAACCTTTATCTATTGACAATCTAAGCATTTAGATAAGTATTCAGCTATTTAACTTTTCATGTTAGGCCAATAAAACAATTTTCTTAAGGCTGCTATCATTTTCTGGTATCGTGGATGACCAAAATATGTCATTTTGTGCAATTTGTCAAGAATTGTTGACTTTAAATCAAGAGAATTAGGCATGTGTACAACCTGTTTTTGAACCTTAGAAGTCCATTTTTATCCAAACTCGGATCTGTTTTGTCCAATTTTTCTGCATTTTCTTGTAATTATGTTGTTGTTTTGATGTATTTTTTGTCATTACTGCTTGCAAATTTTATTCTTTGTTCGATGTTGTTTTCTGATTTTCTAACACTTATCTGAAAGAGTCTATTAGTCCTCCAACTTAGGTCATATGAAACTTTTTTTCTTTGTCTTTGATGTGTCTTACTTCGAAATCAAATTCACTTAAAAAGGCTAGTCACCTCACTTTCCTTGCATTGAGATCGGGTTGACTGAATAAAAAATTTACACCATTGTTATCAGTTTGTAGTAGAAACTTTCTCCCCATTAAATATTGTCACCACATTTTCATTGCATGAATTACGGATGCTAACTCCAAATCATGTGTAATGTAATTCCGTTCATGTTATTTCAGTTTATGTGATTCGTAACAGATGACGTGTCCATCTTGTGTTAGGACACCTCCCAATCCTTCTTTGCTTGCATCCACACAAACTGTAAAGTATTTATAAGGATCTGCTACCCTTAGGATAGGTGTTATCATTAAGAGTCGATTTAGCTTATCAAATCTATCATGACACTTTTGTGACCAAGTAAACCTTATTCCCTTTTTCTGTAGAGATGTAATTGGATACACGATCTTAGAAAATCATTTGATAAATCTTTGATAGTAACCGGTAATTCCCATAAATGATCTAATGTCTGCTACATCCTTAGGGATAGGCCATTCCATAATGGATTTTATCTTTTCTATATCAACTGCAATACCCTCTTCAGATATCACGTGTCCTAGGTACTATATCCTTCTTTGGTAGAAGTTGCACTTATCAAACTTCGCATACAACTTGTGTTTCCTTAAGGTATGCAATGCTATTTTAAGATGTTCTTCATGTTCTTCTTCAGTTTTCAAGTAAACTAAAATATCATCGATAAACACCAATACAAATATATCTAGATATTGCCTTAATATACTATTCATCAAACACATAAAGGTTGATGGTGCATTAGTAAGACCAAACAGAATTATGACAAACTCATATTATCTGTAACGTGTTCTAAATGTTGTTTTATTTATCTCTTTGTTCTTTATTCTGACTTGGTGATAACCAAACCTTAAATCTAACTTAGAGAAGATCTTTTCTCCTCCCACTTGGTCAAACAGGTCGTTAATTTTGGGTAAAGGATACTTATTTTTAATCATCATCTTATTTAGAGGTCGATAGTCAATACATAGTCTCAAAGTCCCATCTTTATTTTAAATGAAAAGAATTGGTGCTCCCCAAGGAGAGACACTTGGTCTGACATATTATTTATCCAATAGTTCTTGCAGCTGAATTTTCATCTCTGTTAATTCGGGTAAAATCATTATGTAAGGTGGCTTAGACATCGAGGCAGATCTAGGTAGTAAATTGATAGAGAATTCTATCTCTCTTCTTGAAGGTAGTTCTGGTACTTCATCCACAAATACATCTCTAAACCCATGTAGGACTGCAAAGTCTTCTAGAATGGGTTTGTTTTCCTTTTCTAATAGATTAGTTACTTGAACAAAATAAACTTGGCAACCCTTATTCATAAATTTCTTAAATTGCATGGTTGATATCTGCCTAATCGAAACTAGTTTTTTGATCCCTTGTATTGTCCTAACTGTGTTGTTTTCGTCTATGTAAGTAAGTGACTTTTCATAAAATATCAAAATTACTTTATGTTTCTCTAACCAGTCCATTCCAATGATTATATCATCATATCCAAAGATAAAATGTTCATATTTAACTTTGTACTTTGACCATCTATGTTGAGTTCACATTCAGGAATGAAATCTATTATTTTTCTTTTGGTCCCCGTTGCTAACTTTACTAATGAGAACTTATCATGATTTACTTTCTTGAGTTTGTTTAATTCAACTAAACCAGGAGTAACATAACTCAAACTAGCTCCTGGTTCAATTAATATAGAAATAAGGTTATCATGAATTTTACCTTCAACCTCCACGATAGTGAATTGATGATCAACTTGCCTTCCATCCACAGTTGCATTAATTATGTGCATGCTTATGCCCATATATCCTATTGTAGAAGCTTCCTCCAAGTTATGGACTATAGCTCTTGTTGTGGAAATTAAGCGTGGGCAGTTTCTCCTCAAGTGAGGTTCTCCACACTCCCAACACTTTAATGTTTCTCCAGGGTTGTCCCCAAATTTCTTGACTCCTAGATTAACTAGTCTACCTCCCCCATGAGCACTCTGAGTGTTGGAATGATAGTCCTTCTTTTGGAAACTCTTTGCAATGTTCTGGAAAGGGGCTAGTTGGAAGCCTTTCTTTCACTGGTTCATTCTTTCTTGATTCTTGTACTTCCATGCCTTGGGAATTTCAGACCTTTGTTTGTACTGATCATAGCACATCTAGGCCTTTCTAAACACTTCATTTAAAGTCTTGGGATTTTCAAATTCAATTTTGTATTTGTACAACTGTGGTAGAAAACTTAAGAATCGTTGTATCTTTCCTTTGTATTCCTTGATGTATGGTACAAATATCAATAGTTCGAGAAATTTATTTATCAGATCGTACATGGTCATTTGTCTGAGCCTTAGCTTATAGAATTCCTTATTCTTTATTTCATAATAGATTTCTGACAAATATTGCTTCTTTAAATATTTCTTAAAATATGACCATTCTATATGTTTCTCTTTCAATCCCTTAGCCAATTTCAGGCCTACCACTAGATACTTGTTTTTCCCTTCAAGCTTTAAATGGCCATTCTAACTTTCATATTCATATAGTAATTGTAAATCTGGAAGTATTTATTTATATCTAGTAGCCATGCTTCAACATATTCACCTGTCCTTGATTCTCTGTCAAAGGTGGATGGTTTTATTTTCTTGAATTCACCTTCCAGGTGATCTATTTTTTTCCTTTTTCATCCTATAGTTGTTTTGTTTCCTACCATGTGTGTGACTTCTGAAGAACTGTTCTTGTTTTTTGTTCCGTGACCATAGTTTTTATAGGATCTTTTGTTGACTTATTCCTCTTTTTCATTGTCCTTTGGGGTATTTTTTGTTACTGTATTGCGCAACAACATTTCATTTATTTCTAACTGTTCTTCTTGTGCCTTTTTCGGCTTTTCATTATCTTCTTTAAACATTTGTAATTCCACGATAAGGTTCTTCATTGTTTCCAAAACCTGGGTGGTTGAAATTCCTTTGTTGTTATGCCCAAGTTCTTTAGGAAGTCCTTTATTAGGATTCTCTCCAGGTCGGATCTCTTCTTCATTCTGTTTTAACATTATCACAACAAACCAACAATTTGTTTCTTTGTAACAGTAAACATATTTGTTGGTTTTTCTTTAACAAAATAAAAACTTAAAATAATTTGGCCTTCCCCTAAGGTCCAAGTGTTGTAACCTTCAGCTCTGATACCATATGTAATGAACCCCAAATTTGCCACATAAAAAAAAAAATTGTTAGGGGACATTAAAACTCCTTGACTCTTCAACACTTGATCAAAACATATCTTTATTTCTTTTATTGTAAGCAAAGTATATTTATCATTGCTATTGTATTTGAAGTCATATACTTATTTGTAATCAATACAATTATGACCACGGCTATCATAGCCCTTAGAATATCTACCATGTATGTGTTAATTCATGCTATCCAAAGATTATAGTGCGTACTAAAATAAAGACTAAAGACTATCATATAGTCTATCCATAACAATTAGCACTTATCCATAATGATAGTTTACCACTTATAACAATTAACACTTATACATACATATAGTTTACCATGTAAACCATCATATGGATTCCATAGTATTGACACTATACATGTCAATAGGTATATATATACAGTTCATCACATAAAATAACCTACGGATACCATAACCTTAACTCTATCCATATCAACATATTTATACATATATTGTTTACCATACAATCTATCTCATGGATACTGTATACTAACACTATCCATAACATAAATATATCATTTAATATATAACACTAATCCTATCCATAGCATTGCATAATGTTTAACCTACAATCTATTATATGGATATGCCAACCCATATGACTATAGCTTAAGCGATGTGCCTATCATTTAACACGCAGACTATTACAAGATTATCATAACACTAGAAATGTCCCCAACGATATATCTATCATTAAACATAAGGACTAAAGTGTTGGAACCAATGATGTATTCTCTTAGCATATAGTAGTGATCATATACCAATACATATGTAAAGTTTGTAACCCTACCTGACTGGAAACACAACTCAACAATAAATTGGTTTGAATTTGTTTTAATGGAGGATGTTAGTCAGGATCCTGTAGGAATTTAACCCTTGGCTATTCCATTAATCGAGAGACCTAAATTGTACCTCTGAGACTTGACAGTTAGGCCACTATGTCCAATACAGGCTTTCCACCTCCACGGTTTCACATGGTAGAGGTATTGGCACATACCTACTGTGTTACTCCTCTAACGAGGCCCCAAGGTAAAAATCGTCCATTTTTTTCCCCTTTGGTCTTGTAACATTTTATCTCTATGATGAAATGCGAAAATGGCCTTTGCTTTGTAAACTCATTTTTTCCCCTTCTATGTATGGCTGCTGACTTGGGAGGCTTGGCCCTGGTAAATGGGAGGAGGTGACGCATCTCTGGTGCTCCTATGCACAAGGTAAGTAAAAAATATGTTTCTTATGTACACCATGAATGAATACTCTATTTGATGTAACATAATATAAGAGAGGTTTATGGACAAAATCCCCATATCTCTCTTTGTTTAGGTTTTTCACTGTATTACTGTTGCGCTACCTTAAGCGTTTACTCATGAGGTTACTATGTTTTTAAGAGACTCCCCATTTATCTCTCTGTTAAGGTTTTTCATTGTATTATCATTGCTCCACCTTAAGCATTTTACTCTCGAGGTTAATTTGTGTTTAAGGTTCGGGTATGGAGGTCATTAAATTTTCCCTTGGTTAACTGTCGCCCCATACTTGTTGTTGTTCTTTCGTGGCCCCTTGTTCGTCTCCTTCCACCATTAAAACCGTACTAGTTCTGGAACTCATCCTAAGAATCTTGAGAATTACTATGTCGACTATTATTATCCCGACTTATTTATTGTCAAACCTCGTAAGATATTCTCCTATTTGTTATCTATGCATATATACATTCAATAACCCTCTGTGGGAAATTCCTCCATTTATATTCTAGGTAAAATCACTCCTCTATAGGAATTTTGTGGATTTTGTCCTGTGTAAAATTATAAATCGCAATGTAAATCCCTCTATGGGAATTCATAATTAAGCTCTGTGTAACTATATTATCATTATGTGGGGATTATAATTTACGCTCTGTGTGTACATTAGCATCATTTACCTTCTGTGGGGATTCGTAATCACGGTCTCTGTAAATATATTAACTCTGTATAAAACATAACTTATGCTCTGTGTATGCAAAATCATTATTTACCCTTTGTGGGGATTCGTAATTGGGCTTTGTGTAATTATATTAACATTGTGTAAATCGTAACTTATGCTCTCTGTATACAAAATCATTATTTACCCTCTGTGGGGATTCATAATTTTTCTCTATGTATTTATATTAACACTGTGTAAATCGTAACTTATGCTCTTTAAATACAAAAGAATTATTTGCCCTCTGCCCTCTGTAGGGATTCGTAATTGTTCTCTATGTATTTATATCAACTCTGTATAAATCGTAACTTATGATCTGTGTATGCAAAAGTGTTATTTACCCTCTATGGGGACTCGTAATTGTGCTTTGTGTAATTATATTAACACTATGTAAATCGTAACTTATGCTCTATATATTTATATTAGCACTGTGTAAATCGTGACTTATGCTCTGTGTATACAAATGCATTATTTACCCTCTGTGGAACTCATAAATCTACACTTTGTTTTATAAGTGAAGATTATGCAGAGTTACATTAAATTAACTATGGGGCCCTATTTTGTTTTGCGAGGGTACCCATCAATCGATTTTGGGTCCACTCCTCCCCCTTTTGGATCGTGGATAGATTGTCGCACAAGCACAAGTGACGATCTGGTTCTTCGCCGAACTCAAGCTAAATATTGTTTTGTATTATTCATTATATTTAATTTGCATAGAATGAAAATACTAGAATAGAGTACTAAACCCATGTTTTTCTCCTTTTTCAGTTTTATGCAATCAAGGAAAGTAGATCAAGGAAACCCCTTGCTCGAAAGGTATTTGAGATCCGATCTAGGCGTACCCTACTTCTATTACAACAAGATTCTCTATGTATTTCTTAGAATTCTATTTACATTACAAGTTACTGTGGATTCTTTGGTCTATGATACTATAATATTTTGAACTCTGCTCGATTGAATACAAGGGTTGATTTTGTAAGATTCTTTGAGTTCACCACTATGTTTTCTGTAGTATTGAAAGTTGCATTTGAACTGTTATTCTTACTATCTATTCTATGTGGTGTTATACCAATCTGAATAGAAATTCAACGTATATAAATCAATGGTCAATATGAACATAGCAGAAGTTCTATTTTTCTTTTATGTATGAACACATATATATGTATATACAGTCATTTATATATCTATATAACCATGTTTAATGACCACTAGG
>SNQJ01S0003440.1:411419-423470 GCA_010110895.2 Picea sitchensis | reverse complement strand
GTGATGCAGGGCGACTTTACTTTTCTGTGTTAATACTTCTTAAATTCCATCTGCCCGACCCTTAGCACCTCTGCCCCTGGAGGTGGCGTTGCGTTTCAGAGTCGACCTCTCCTTACCGGTTGAACTCGAGCTGCAATGCGAGTATTGGAGGCAGTTACCCTTGGGTTAGCGTGTTAGTCTTCTATTATGTGCATTCATTCTCAGCCGGGTTATTTATTTTTTTAGGGCCTGTACTTTTAAAAGTAAAAAGAAAAAAATATATTTCCTGGTGAACGCCTTGCCTCCAGCAGTGTCGCATTTCAGACGCGTGGGTGATGATGGCAGATCCCAACGATTTCTGGAACCAGAGAAAGCTTACCCCGTTGTGTACAGCCTGGTGGAGTTTTACGCCAGCGAGCCAGCATTTTTAAACTTGAATTGTTTCATGGGACCGTTGACAACCACTGCCCAGATAGACTATCCCTTCAACCCATCCTTGCGACATAGTTGCCTTCCCAAGAAGCCTGGTCCATTTATAGTAGATCTGTTCCGTGAAAATCACCTTGCAAGCATCAATTTTATTTCTAGTACCAATAGCCTTCCGGGAGGGAGTAATTGTGACCACCTCCAAGGAGATATCCAGTTCTGCCACTACTCTCACCTTTGCAGTTACTGTTTTTACTTTTGACCAAAATACTTTTACNTCTAATACGGTGAAACTATTCAAGTTACTGTTATGCGATAATAGATTTGTTACAGTCACACGGTTATACTAATCCCGTTACCAATTTTCATCTGTTCAACCGTCCACCTTAGCCTTACAGCGACGGCATGGGTTTGCCCAGTTAATCAAGTCGGATTCTTCTGATGCCGATATACCTATACAAGTCTTCCCAAGTCTCTACGCCTCTACCGTGTTGTGTCCGTCGAAAAGTAATGCCTCTCCTTTCGGTTATGCAAATAAAAATCATACCTAAAGGCTGTATATTCTCTTAAATTATTAATACTTTCATTTTTAATATATTATAATTTAAGTAGTTTCTGACCGCTATCTTTTTAGTGGACGTAAATTTTGCTGAACCCTAGAGATCCTTAAGACAGAAATTGAGCTCACATATTTCCGTAAAGAAAAATCTAACAGGGTTTTCCTCGGGCTCTCCTGCCCCTAACGACGTTACAACACCACAGTTTCCCAGTACGGGCCCTAATGACTGTGGCTGGGGTGCTGGTCTCTGACACCTGGGCCCGTGGTATAGACACGGGTATTTAATAGTGTTATTTAGTTGACGGGAGGTTTATGTGAAGTTATGTTTTTAACCTTCGCTGATAAGGGTTTGTAAATGCTAGACTTCTAATGTTTTTATTGGTATAATTTTCGGATTGAATGATTGAGTCTGTGAAACCACAACATGGCACGTGATGCAATCTTTATTTGAGACTGGTATTCGATGGGATTTATAGGATTGCCTCGGCGATCTACGAAACTTTTTATTTAAACCCTGTTGCCTGTTACGTCGACCTGGGGAATTCTGATCTGGTAGTCGCTGCTCATTGGTTTCTTTTTAAAAAATAATAATAAAATGTGAATCTCTGGTAGTTGATTGCAAGCTATCGCACAGTTAAAATAAAGGACCTAGCTGGCCATCCCTCAAATCTAGCACCCGCCCTTAAATCGCTAACCTGCCTCGTCTTTATTGCTGGCATTGGTTCTGCACTCATTCAGATTGTTTTCCTTCGCATGCAAGACTGTCGGTACTGTGTCAGCACCGTGCCGTTCGCCCAGCGTGAACCTCGAGACCTGGTCCTTCTCACTCGAATCGCTCCACTTCCACCTACCCCGTGGCTGAGTCATTACCCATAGCGCTGAGTGGATTGTAGCGATGAGTTGGTATTACAGCGTTGAATTTGTTTTGTGTTGTTTTATTGTTGAGTTGATTGTAATTTGAATTGGTTTTGTTTTTGGGTTGTTGAGCCATCCCCTAGCGTGGAGTTTGTTTATTTTTATTCCCTGAAAACTGCAGGTCGCTCCTCCTTTTAAATTTAGGTTAATCAAAATGATAATTAAGGTTAATAGTTTATTTCAGGACGGTATCTCTTATGTGTTTTTTTTTATATAATAAAAATATGTCGAAGTTTATTTCTAGCTACCGTTTTACCTACTCCTTCACCACCACCTTAATATCTTGATTTTAGTTGTGTTGAGCTCTATTTGATGATGGAGAATCGATAAAATAACATGTTCGAAGTTTCACAAGTTCGAGTTATTGGTTATCCTTATTATCTCGTTTCCTTTCAACTTCCACAAGAATAACTCGGTCTCGTTTTATAATGTTAAGATGGATTAGATAAGTTATCCCTTTTATAAAATCTTGACCCTCATATATATGATTAAATGTAATAGGGTGTAATATAATTTAAGAGGAAGGTAAATGTGTGGTAACATAGGTTTGAAACGAGATAATGTTGTAGAGGAAGTTGCTATTTATAGCAAGGTTAATTATCATGAACGATGACATGACAATGTAGAGTAAGCTATGGAAAACAATGCGATGGTATAAAAAGGTATTGACTTAATGTAATGTTACTATTGATTAGAGTAGAGTTAATATTAATGATGTTGTCTTATGATAAATGTTTAAGGTTAATGTTACGATTGGGTAGAGTAAAGATAATATTAATGATATTGTTTTATGGTAAATGTTTAAGGTTGATGTTACCTTTGGTTTAGAGTAAGGTTAAAATTAATGATATTGGTTTGACGGTAAATGTTTTAGGTTCATGTATTTATTGGGTTATAACATTAATAGCTGCAAGTGAGGCAGAGTGTATGCGTAGAGTAAGAGGATGCTAATATTATTATTGTTCATGCAAATGATTAAGGGAGCGGAATGTTAATACTAGTAATTCGAGTTATGTAAATTGTGGTAAGGATAAGGCAAGGTAATGCAATGGGTTGATGCTAGAATTACTTGATTAGAGATATATACAATGCTGTCGTCAATTGGGGTCAGGATATGGCCGTCTTAAGGTGGCAGATAACTTGCAAGGTTGTTGATTAAGGTGCACCATGGCGTTGTCATTGTGGGAAGATATCATAGTTGTACTTATATGGATATCACCTATTGAGGAAGGCGCCTGTCCTTTCGGAAGGCGAATGTGATATAAACGTAATGCGTTTACTAGTTCATAATACGAAGCTGTAACGTTTATCGTTACGCTGAACTTATATGTTGAACGTTCTTGAATTAAGCACCTTACGCTTAGTCTGAGCTAGCAAGGGAGGATGTAGTTCCTTAAATTTAATGTGGTACCCGGTTGGTAAACCTCTCGGGTGCTTGGTCTGCTTGTGTCGGATGGCGACGCAGAGTCGACTACGTTGGTGGTTTCCTTGTACACGCCCGCACACACTTTTTAACGACTTAACCAAAAAAAATTTGCACTAGTTCTAGAGTTGGATCGTCGTAACGTGCAGGTCGTTACATATGGGGGCATTATTAGAATAAAGTATTATACATTCTTCTAATAATGCCCCCCCCCCCACATTTCTTTCCACTAGCACATTTGTTTTGTAAAATAAATCATCATCTTCTCTTCGAATAAAATTTCAGATCTCAAAACACGTAATGTGGAAGGAGGTGAACCTGGCCATAAAATTTTACCAAAAAAAACCCTCATGTCTGACTCAAAATCCACATGATAATGGCACCAGCATGTATGTCTGAACATTGATAGGTCAAAAGCCATGGTTTGTTGCACAAATGTATTGATAAAATTTTTAACTTCTTTGTGCTCTTCTTTGAATTTATTAAATAACTCTATTTGTGTCATTTGAAATATATTTTTTGGATGTTCATATTTTTTTTTGTGCTATTCTTCATTGTAGCACATCCCTTGTATGTGGTTAACCACGAGATTCTTCCAACCAATTCTGGGCCAATTCTTTAACATTTTTCTGCAATACACTAACTTTGTAGGGTTGTCTAGAAATCACTGTCCAATAAGCCCATTCATCATTTACATCTATTTGGAAAGCGAAATTTTTCTATGTTTTGATAGCAATGTTTTCTTGAAGTTCCCAAGTTTTTTTTCCATGTGTTGTGTCAACGATCTTTTATATTGCTCCTGAAACAATTCTTGTTTGTAAAGTTTTACGTGCAACACATACATCTTATTTTGAGATTTTCCAAAAGCTTTTTAATACACTAGTTATATTTTTAAAGACATTATGTTGCACCTTTGTATCCTTTAATGGAGCTTTTTGAATACTTAATAATGATGTAGCTGGCACCTTTCTTGACGCTATTAGAGAAAGTAAAGAAGTTAAGGAGCCACTATGTTATTGTGTCTTTGAAAATAGTATTATACATATTCTTAGTTGATATCTTATATAATTATTAGTTTTTCTTCCCAAATTTGTGAGTATCAAACATTTCTAATATTTCATCATCAATGTTGATAGATTCTCCTGCATATTTCAATTTAAAAGTTTATATTAAAAACCATAACCCGAATGCAAATTCACTAAGTTATATATATTTGAGTGTTCATGTTGTATTAATCTAGGATTTATGTACGCATACCTATAGGTGATTCATCTTTTGATTCAATTTCGGTTTCAGCGTCTTCTTCAACATTATGAGAAAAATCTATTTATGCTTTTTAAAACATGAAATTGTAATTACAATCAATTATATTATTTACAATATTTTTTTAATTTGAATTCTATGCTTTGAATTTTGTACATTCTGAATCTGAGTCTCAATGTGTGTCGTGTTTTCGATCATCATATGTGCATGCATACCTTGTTGAACTTCTTCTTGTTGAAAATCTCTATTGACATTATCATAGTTTATTCAATATTTGCACGTTCTTGTTTCTTTCTCGATAAAGCTCTTTCCTTTGTTAGGTTGAGTATCATCTTGAATGCGATCATATTTTCTCTTTGCAAACTTTTGTTTCCCATGACTTTTTATAGTTATCGCCAAATATACTCTATAAAGACTTCACCTAGAAAAAAATGCTCAACATTTATCTTTCAACATATAAATTGTTATTCATTAAAACTTGAACAACATCATTTTACCTTATTCAACAAAAACCAAATAGATTATTTGAAACTTTGTTTAAGTGTTCTAAAAACCACCATGTATAGATATTGATCCTCGATTAAGCCTATGGAACATGAGGAGGGAAAGAAATAAAGAAGAAAGAATCTGTTGCGTCGATGAAATGCTTTGAAATCCCTATCCTCGAGCTTATCTCTCTATTCATTCGATGGATTGTATTGTTAAATGTGTTGAAAGCCTATTTATATAATTTGGCATGAAATGAAACGATGCGACGTGTATTTTCATTTTTTCTGGCCGACAGAATTTGCTCAACCATATTTTGGCTGAAACAAGGTTTTTTCAGCCGAAAACGTTGGAAACTGTTCAGTTTTGGCGGTTTTAGTTAGATTTTAGTCTTCAATTTGAAATATTATTTTTTCGACGATGTATTATTTCAGCCAAGAAAATTGGGCGAGAAAGCTAAAACTGACACCCGGGCTTAACTAAACCGAGTGATTTGCGAATCCACGCAGGAAACCTTGTGGTTTCGAAAATGACACCAACATTTCGAAAATTGAATCTACTTTGAGTTCTTATAATTTGTTTCATTTTCTTTATTTTTATCTAATTTCATTTAATTTTTTTTTTTAAAAAGTCACTACATAATATTTTCCATGAGACATTATGATTGATTGAAATAAAATATCAGTATCTCTAAACAATATAGTGAAAAATTAGGAAAAAAATATATTCGCAATCCTTAAACTATTCTCTTCGAGGTATATGTTAGATTTTTAGTTTTTTAAGTAAAAATTAAGATAGATACAATGTAGAAAAACATGTGTTTAAAAATATGCAACGTTAAGCAGTAGCGTCGAAAAATTCTAGAAATGATAATATTCATCATTAAATTCAAAATGATAGTCATAATAAAATAGAGTCTCTGTAGATTGTTGCAGTATATTTTGTTTCTTAAAAACTAAGTTTAATAATAGATACATTGTTGTAGAAATAAATAGCTCATTATCATTCATTTCATGTTTAAAGAACATATTGTTAAACAGACATGGTCGACACATATCAAGTGAAAAAATTGAAAAATAGTCATTTGAAAGCCAACACAATTCTTCACAAGTTTTGTTTTCTTTATGAAATTCTAAATAAAAAAATTCTTTTGTATAGCCGAGAAGTTGAATAACTTGTGAAAATAGGTTTTTTCTCATAAAGCAAACAAAAGTGTAACCCATCTTCATGATTTCACTATTATATTTAATGCTTCTGATTACTTGTTTGTGTACTTGTATGTCTATGGTCATTACAATGCTTATGAATTTACTTGTTGTCATATATATGTCTTGTTGTGATCATCGTGGTTGCATCTTGGTAAATCCGAGATTGTAGTAGTGTTGAATATGTTGTTTCCCTTGTACACACGCACAAAAAAAAAAAAAAAAAAAAAAAAAAAAAAAAAAAAAAGTTCCACTTGTTATATGAGGTTTGTAGTTGTGACGGAGTTCATTACATAAACAATTATAATATTTTGAAAAGGTGGACATGAATTTTTACGACTTCATGTGAGAGGGGCGGCTTTTTGAAATTAACATGACTTAATCACCCTACATATAATAGTATATGTTTCTCAACATGGCACTTGCCCCATGGTTGGGAAGAATCTCAAATTATGGATATGGGTTTAGAGGATCCTTGCAGACATATATGAGATGTGTTCAAACCATTATAAAACAATTAAACCCCATGGTGAACTTCATTTAAAATATATTTTACTTTTCTTAACATGAGAGCCATTTCCAATCACAAGATGTCAAATAAGAACATTATCATAAGATTTCAATACTATGCTTTCTTTAAAAGATTAGTCTCATCCAAATGTTAGAAAGGGAAAGCATGCCTAGAAGGATATATGATGATTGGAGTCTATTAGTGGGATGGGGCCTTAAAGATGTCTGCGTAAATATACTTCAGTAGTGGTATGACTAGTTAGTTTCATCCCACATTGCCTAAGGATCTTCCTTCTTGACTTGAAAAAATAACTTGCACTATATACAATGCATGTCCCTAAAATATTAGGTTCTCCTCTATTCTATATTAAAGTTAGTGTGCACCCCAAGCAATTCTTGGTTCTTTCACTCTTACAAATTTAGTTTATAATGCACTTGGGCATAAATTTCAAGTGATTCCCTCATTCATATCCTAATTAAAGTGGAATTCTCCAAGAACATACTTTTGGGTATTAATGGGTGTGTCATAATTTGTAAGTACTTCTCTTACTCTTAAATGTCAGATATGGTGCATCATAATTGGTTCCCTTGTTATTATATTAATTCTTGTTTATTTACCAAGAACATAATTTTAACACTAATAAGATGCAAATTCATTAAGTTATTGTCTCACTCCTATACATGTAAATTAAGGTGTGCCCCAAACATGTCTTTTACTTCTATAATAATTAGGGTGAAATTACCCAATGACATACTTTTGGGTATCGATAGAGTTATAAGTTACCAAATGTTTCTTTCACTTCCATACAAATTAGTAGTTCCCTAAATTCTATACTAATTAGGTTGTAAGTATTAACAATATGCTTTTAGGTACTAGTGCGATTTTGGAGTTCCCAAGTGAGTTTTATACATAGTATCATATTTATAAATATCATAATTGGAAATATGTTTGAAGATAGTTAAAACAAGTTATCAAAATCTGTGATGTACTTTGAATGAAAAATTAAAAATCTTGGAATGCACACATGTGTTAAGTTTGTTTAAAAACAACGTAGTAGTATTCCATCTTCAATTATTAGTTCATGATCGGCATTTTCCATTTTTAACTTTTTATTTATTTATTGAACTTCTATTAACTTTATGTAGGTGCATACCAAATGGCTATATTGACAACTTGTGACATGTTGGTAGTCTTGAAAGTGCACATGAGTGTCCGTTTTATGGGTTTCTTGAAAAAATTATCCTTTCAATATATTAGGATCCTCTTTCATATATAAAACCGTTATCATTAAAATCTTCTAATAGCCTCATCTTTTGTTAGATGCATCGCATCAAATAGTATTTCATTTTTCGGTGTTGTTTATAGGTGCAACCATGGAAAAACATCTCCTGCAAATAATTAATTGTTGTACAATATATCTAATTATTGTACAACAATTAATTTGTCTTAGATTATCACACAAGTATGTATCTACAGTTATTTGAAAAATTGAAACATAATTTAATTTACCTTCTCTATAGATCAAACTCCTCTTCGCCATCAAATTTTCTCAGTTTCATTTGATTCCATCCTCTAAGCTTGCAAGTGGAATTTTCCATTTTACATTAAGTTCAATATGTCTCCAAGCTTTAACATGCTCCCTGCACATTTTAGATTCATAAATATCTATGGATTAAATTAGATCATAGAACAAAAACAAAAAGTCATTTAAGTCCCCATCAAATGCAAACCCATTTTGAAAACTTTTTGTTTTAAATGAATGTATTTTTCTTGTCGGGTATTGTACTGATGTCATATAGAGATTGATCTATTTGCATCTTGATTCCAACATACCAAAAAAAAAAAAAAAAAAAAAAAAAAAAAAAAAAAAAAAAAAAAAAAAATGATTGAAGATTGAATATAGAATTTGAACATTCAAATTTATATATCTGTGTACAAATGTAACATTTATATATAGACAC
This sequence comes from Picea sitchensis, assembly GCA_010110895.2. Lineage (NCBI taxonomy): Eukaryota > Viridiplantae > Streptophyta > Pinopsida > Pinales > Pinaceae > Picea > Picea sitchensis. The sequence continues at coordinate 414,742 of SNQJ01S0003440.1, read as the reverse complement.
ACTACGCACATCCTTGATGGATTATATTCTGTTAGCATGCATGTTTCACCGTCAACAACTTGTTGATTCAAATAGATAGAAGCGAGGGTTCGGTTCATTTGATACCTTTGAAGTTCTCATTTTACACATGCCCCCTGCATCGTCGTTTTCTCCTTTTCCATGACCAGTCTCAAAAAGAGATTCCAACAATGTGATATTTATTTTTTATGAAGACAACATAACCAATAGAATGATCATGTTAGACAGACCCACACACCCATTGGACCATATCAGTAATGTCGATTGAATATGATTTCACGTTCTTTCAATGAATGGTAAAATTTATCAAACAATGTTGTACATAATGTGTGTCATGTGTTAGATCATCACTTATGGGTGGAATCACGAAGGTTGGTTACACTTTCGTGACAATCAACTCTCCAAAATTTTGAAAAACAAATTTTCAGCCCGGAACTAAATATGTTGTAGAGATCATATTTTTGGCCCGAAAGCATAAGCGTGAAATCGAGATGGAGCCATGTAGGGCCCTCGATTTTGGAATTAGAAATTTAATTAGTAGGATAATGTTACTCTTCCGACAATAAGTTTGGTTGAAAGATAGCTCGGCGAAACATTATTGACTGAAAACTAAGTTCAGTGAAAAGGTGTTTGGCCAAACTATCTTTGTTGAACAATAGTTGGCTGAAAGATTATTTATATAATTGCCACCTGTCGATTTGAGCCGTTTCAAAAAGTGGTTTGTGTCGAGAATACGTATTAGCTCCGTGGAGCTCGTGTGAGTTTGTGTCGAGGCGATGGTCCGCAGGGTAGAGATGATGGTCATGAAGCGTCGAAGGGCCTTGTGATGCGTGTAGACGAAGGCCTTGATGGTAGAGTGGTGAGGATCTGTGATAGGGGAGAAATTTCGGCTGTCGAGGGAGGTAAATTACATGTTATGAATTCACGGGACTGCGAATGTTATGATTCTGATTTTACTTTTATTTCTTGAATGTTTCTGCCGAATGTTATGGATTCTACGGTGCGGATGTTATAGTTACAGTTTGTGAATGTTATTTTACAGTTTTGCGTATGTAAATTTACAGTTATAGTTACAGTTTGTGTATGTAAATTTCGTTTTGCATATGTTATAGTTACAGTTTACGTATGTTATAGTTACAGTTTACATTATGTAAAAATTCTCGTATATTATAGTTCACTGCGTATATTATAGTTACATTTTCGTATGTTATGAATTCTGATTTGCGTATGTAAATTCTGAGTTATAGTTATAGTTTTTTATTCTGATTATGGTAATGATTTTAGTATGTAAATTTATAGTTATATATGTTATAGTTATGTTATAGTTTTGCGTATGTTATAGTTATGTATGTATATAAAATTTTGCGTGTATGTTATAGTTAACGTTTTCGTATGTTATGAATTCTGAGTTTTGCATATGTTATAGTTCGGTTTAGCATTATGTAAATTTTTGTATGTTATAGTTCTGAGTTTTGCGTGCCTGTATATTTACATTCACAAACTGTAGATTAAACACTATCAAGTATGAATTTATTACTATAGTTAGATTATAGTATAGATTTAAAGTACATTCAATGTAGATTTAATTTATAGTTACATTGGTATGAATTTATAGTTACATTGGTTTGTGTATAGTTGCGTGTTTATAGTGTTTTATGTTTCCACACATGATGGAAATATAAAATATAAACACTATAATCACTATAAACACTATAAACACTATAAACACTATATTGACTGAATCTTACTATAAATCTATATAGAGAACCTTATGCCTATAAACACTCAAGAAGCATTGATATTCACATTATAGATAGTTTAATTGGATTGAACATTATAGAGATTTTTACATTATTGCAATCTTCTTATAGTTTCATGGGATTGAACATTATAGAGAACCTTACACCTATAAACACTCAAGAAGCATTGATCTTCACAAAGAACACCAAAAGAAACTGTTAGTTTTAGGGTAAAATTGCAGAACATTAATTTCTTTAAAAAATTCAATGATTAAGACAAATAGATATGTTAGTCAATCAGATATAGAACACATTGAAAATAAATCTATGAAGGACAACAAGGTACTTATACAAGGAACTCTGTTTTAATATGACTCCAAACTCAGATCTAATGATACAGTAATCTGTTCTAATGCAATATTAACCATAGATAGTTTCATGGGATTGAACATTATAGAGAACCTTACACCTATAAACACTCAATAAGCATTGATCTTCACAAAGAACACCAAAAGAAACTGTTAGTTTTAGGGTAAAATTGCAGAACAGTAATTTCTTTAAAAAATTCAATGATTAAGACAAATAAATCTGTTACTCAATCAGATATAGGACACATTGAAAATAAACCTGTGAAGGATAGCAAGGTACTTATACAAGGAACTCTGTTTTAATATGACTCCAGACTCAGATCTAATGATACAGTAATCTGTTCTAATGCAATATTAACCAGATCTGAGACATACAATAGATTTAAATGCCCAAACATAGATATCAGATCTAATAAGTCTGCCTAACCATCTCACAACATTAATATCTTTAGATCTACACAATACATGCTAGATTAAACAATTCTGAAGCAACAACAAATCAAGGGGAGTAAGGGATATATCTGATACAACCAACTTACCTTGAAGGTGGCACAGTAACCACTGTAGGTGTAGATCCAGTTTGCAATGGGATTCTCTCATTGGAATAAATTCTATAGGGGATCCTTAAAAAGAATCTATTCTACCCTTCCCAAATTTATATGTTGGGAAATAAGGCTAGCTCGTAATAGGAAATCTTCCTACAATAATTAAACAATCCCAAATCAATAACATATAAAGAAAAATGCATTCTCATGGAATACATTAACTCAAGGGAAAACGAGAATAAAGATATTCATTGGATAGATCATGATGAGATAGGTTGGCTTTCTCAAAATATTCCATCATCTCATTGTCAAGGACTCTTCACTCGAAATCCTATTCATAGCAGGTCATGGTAGCTTATGTTGAGTGAACATGATCTTTTGATCTGGTAATTTCATAATAAATACATCCTTCTCTTCTTTGATGGAGTGTCCAAAGTAAACCTAGGGGTGGAAGGTGTGGTGGGGGGGTTTTTTTTATCCCGAGGGACACATAGAAACAACCTTTGTTTAGGTTTTGGAGAATTCTACAAATAATCAGGCTGAAGCATATGCCATTCTTTAGGGCCTTCTTCTAGTTAATGAAGCTAGAACAAAGACATTGATTTCTATATATGGATCTCACAAATAGTACTCCCTCTAATAATAGTTAGCAT
>SNQJ01S0003440.1:352792-384691 GCA_010110895.2 Picea sitchensis | reverse complement strand
GCTTGAGAAACCGCGACTCAGGGGCATCTAAGCCGTCAAAATCACCCGGGGATCGCACCCGGCCTGAGCCACACCAACCCTTAACATGGTTGGATTTTTTGTCCCCGCAGGTTTCGAACCGGTGACTTTAACATAACGGAGTGACTTAACAACACACTCCGTCACCGACTGTCCTACACCTCGGGGACTAATGTATTAATTAATTAATACACTTATAAAATATTAATTAATATATTGCTAAAGTGTTAATTCGCTAATAAAGTAATACATTAATAATACATTATTACAGTCATAAAACAAATAACATTTAATACATTAAATGCATTAATAAATACATTACTAAAATATTAATACATGAAAATATTAATAAAGTAGTAATACATTGACTTTAATAATGTAAATAATACATTATTAAAGTATAAATACATTAATATAATAATTGTCATTGATCACGGTTGACCATGAACATGGTTCAATATGGTTGATTGAGGTTTATTATGGCTTACCATCCCCATGGCTAACCTTGGTTGACCAAGTGGATACGATTATGGTGGGCCCTTCTGATTATATTTAACAAAAGTTTACTTTGGCATTACTACATTGCAATGGTGATTATGTTTTGTTCATCACATTGCGACATTAGGTTTTGTAACATTGTAGCGACATTAGGTTTTGTCACATTGTGATGATAGGGAAATGTTCATTCATTTGCGACGAAATGGAAATGTTCATCACATTGTGACGATAGGGAAATGTTCATCAAAATGTGACGTACATTTATGTTCGTCACATTGCGACGGCAAGGCAGTGTTCATCATACTACGACAATAGGGCTATGTCATAACATTGTGATTGTCATATATGTTCGTCAAATTATGATCGACATGCATATTCATCACATTGTGATGTTCATATATGTTCATCACATTATGACATTACTATTTTTGCCATTACTACATTGCAATGTTGATTATGTTTTGATCATCGCATTGCGACATTACGTTTTGTTTGTCACATTATGACATCAACTTCTATTCGTCACATGACATTGTAAGGTTATGGTCATCAAATTATGATGAAGGGTTTTTGTTTGTCACATTATGGCATTGGAATAAGTTTGTCACTGTCCGATAGAGGGGATATGTTCATCACATTGCGAGATCAGGAAGTATTCATCTCATTGAAATGTTGGTCTATGTTGTTCACATGATTACGTTAGGTTGTGTACATCACATTATGACAATGGGTTGTTTTCATCCCATTGTGACATTTGAAAGTCAATGTGATGTTAGGATATGTGTGTTAGATTGCAATGCGAGGATATGATTTCACATTGCAACGACAAGGCAATTTTTGTCACATTGCGACATATGTTTAAGTTCGTCACATTATGATGAAAGGGATATGTCATCAAATTGCGACGACAGGGCTATTTTCATCACATTATGATCAACGTATATGTTTGTTACATTTCCATGAGAAGGAAATGTTCATCACATTGCGACGACAAGGAAATGTTCATTACATTGTGATGATAGGAAAATGTTCATCACATTGCAACGATAAGGAAGTGTTCATCATATTGCGACAAAAGGGCTAAGTTTGTCACATTGTGATCAATACATATTCTTGTCACATTGCGAAGTTCATATATGTTCGTCACATTGTGAAGTCCATATATGTTCGTCACATTCAGACATTACTATGTTTGGTATATTGCAATGTTCCTATGTTTGACACATTGTGATGCATGGAAATGTTGTCACATAGTGACATCAGGATATGTGTGTGATATATAAAGGAGAGGAAATGTACATCACACTGTGACGAGAAGATGATGTGCAACACATTGAGACACTTGTAACCGTTTGTTAGATTGCGACATAACTATCCACATTGGGATGACATGCCTATGTTCATCAAATCATGACGTCAATTTATGTTCATCACATTGCAATGTTAATATGTTCAATAGATTGCAACATTACTATGTTCATCAGATTGCAATGTGCTCTTCCCATTGTGATGTTTGGAAAGGTTTGTCACAATGTGATGTTAGGATATGTGTTTCAGATTGAAACGTGAGGATATGTTGTCACATTGCGATGATAGGGCAAGTTCATCACAATGTGATGATAAGGCTATGTTCATGAGATTGTGATCATAGGGCTATCTTCGTGACATTGTGATTGGCATATATGTTTGTCACATTGCGATGATAGGGAAATATTTATCACATGATGATGACAAGGAAATGTTCATCACAATGCAACGTTAATTTATATCCATCATAGTGCGACGAGAAGGAAGTGTTCATCATACTACGATGATACAGATAGTTTCATCACATTGTAATCATCATATATCTTTGTCACATTACGATCGACATATATCTTCGTCACATTGTGACGTCCATATATATTCGTCACATTACGACATTACTGTGTTTGGTAGATTGCAACGTTTCTATGTTCAAACTATTGCGACGTTTGGAAATGTTGTCATTGGGATGTTACATTTCTTTCCACATTGGGATGACATGCCTATGTTCATCAAATTGTGATGTCAGTTTATGTTCATCACATTGTGATGTTACTATGTTCATCATATTGAAACATTATTATGTTTGTGATATTTCAACATTACGACGTTTGACACATTGCAACATTACTATTTTCACCATGTTGTAACTTATGGTTTTGTTCATCATATTGCAATGTCAGGGCATGTTCATCGCATGACAAGGTTGGTTTTTGTTCGACACATTATGAAAATGAATTTTTAGCGAATTTAAAAAAACAAATCTAGCAAAGTGTTTCCTTTGTGAAAAATATAGGAACTTTGAACCAATGTGATATATTACTTATAGAGAAACATAGAATCATACTTGTTCTAAGGACCTTGATAACATATGATCTTGAACTGTAAAATCTATCCCTTCCAAATAAGCATACATAAAATAAGAGTATGCAATTTGGTGTTGCAAATTGCAATTGTCACTAAAATAAAAAGGAAGAGGTTAAAAAAATAATTATGGTTTATAATAGTTAAATATTTAACTGAAATCCATTTTTGACTAACTGTGATATATTTGTCGTATTATTTTCATGTATAAATTCATACAACTAACTTATTCTATATATATTACCAGACATTTAGTTTAATATATATATATGTATGTGTGTGTGTGTGTGTGTGTGTGTGTGTCTAAAATGACCTATCAAGTGATATGTTGTTAAGAGACATTTAGTTTAAAATTAAAAAAATTGTTTTCGGGTAAAATCATGAAGATGGGTAACACTTTTGTGAGAATCGAGTCTCTTAAATTTCCAGCGGCATTTTTTCGGCCTAAAATATGTTGCTAGGAATTTTTTCGGCCAAAAATTTGCATGTCAAATTGAACAGCGCCGTCACGGTACCCTCAAAATTTGTGTACAATATTTTTCAGATGAATTTTTTTCCTACGGCAAGCATATTTTGGCCGAAACATTTATTTTTAATGAATTTCGTTAAAAACTAGGTTTTGACCGAAAGAAAATCTTCTTGATATAATATATTTTTATTTTACATTTGATTTTCTTTAAACACTTTTTATTATTAAAAAATAAATAACATAATTATTAAATACTCTTAATTAAATCTTTTATTTATTTGATGTAATTATTGTTATTGTTTGAATATGTTCATTTACTTATATAAAAAATTTAAAATATAGTTTATCATTATTATTTCATTAACAAAGGATTATATAATCTAAAGACCTAAAAATATAGTTTATTCTTATTATTCCATTAATACATATTTTTTTTAAAATCTAAATATAAAACAAATTGTAATCTTTCTCAACATTAAATATATTTATAAATTTACAATCTTTCTTAAAGATTAAATAATGATTTAAATTATTAATACAGTAACAAAATAATACATTAAAGTAGTAATACATTATTATAGTGTTAATACATTAGTAATACATTATTATATTAATATAATGTATAAATTCAAGTATTAATTTACATTAATATATATTGCAATTTATTAATTAAATTATACATTAATGTAATGTATTAAACGTAAAATGCATTAGTATGCTATTAACTAATTTATTAGTAAAGTATTAATATATTATTAAAACAATATATTAATAATACATTTAATGCATTAATAAATACATTACTAAATATAAAAACATAAATTTGACATTAAATTAAATTTAAATTATTATTATGATGAAAATTAAATTATTAAAATTAAAATTAAAATTTTATTATTATTTTCTTATTATTATAAAATAAATTTAAATACAAATAACATTAATTAGAATGTGACTTTGCTCCTGAGTCACAATTTCTTAGCCACAAGTTAGTCCCATAAATCAACAATCTAAAAATAAATTATAATATGACTTTAACCCTACTTTTAATAAGAATAATATTAACGCTAATCTTATTCTAATTTAGTTATACTTATTAATTCCCCATGATTGTTCTAATTACATTTATGCTAAATTCCTTCATGTAAATATCAAGCACTTTCATGCATTTATGACTAAAAGGTCCACGTATTCTGGATTTCTTAAAAACGAAAGTGCATCTTCATTGCAGTTAATGTTGTTATTAATTTAAACGGCCTTCCAAGGCAAATATTAGAAGACAAGATTAATTTAACTAATTGATGTAAATACATCCGCCCATAAATAAATTTGAGTATATGAAAACAAATCAACCAACCATTAATGGTGCTATTAATTTAAAGAGACTTCCGGCGAATACATACTTCCAACTACTGGCAGATAGGAGTTGCACCGAGGCTCCATTATGACAAATAAATTCTAGGATATGAAAGAAATGTATCATATTCATATTTATAATTACGAGTAGCACTAATTCTTTGTAATTATGTAGAGAACAAGCGACCTCCATGGAGACTACCAAAATCATAAATTAGGGGATTGTTAGTTCCTTACAGATTTGAATGAATCCGAGAGTATAAATGTAGGGAGGTATAAACTACAAGTTTGATTTATCTAGTAAACTAGCATAACCACAATTATGTGGCTGATTAACGTTGAAAGACATATTAAAACAAAATCAAATTCATTGTGGCAGTCTTTCGACTACACAAGACTGCTGGCGATGCCACTACAACTACACATAAAGGTGGCCAGTCGATAGTTTAAATCCCCGAATGGCGACCGCTGGTGATGCCATCACAGAAACGCGACCACCAAACGTCAACCAACAGAAACATGAAATGCCAAGATCTTACCACTCTGTGCAAATACCTTAATATTTTTTAATCAGGTAGACGTGGCAATAAGTTAGTGAACACAGTAATTTTTAAACACGATTAGGTAAATGTAAAAAAGTAAACATATAAACGGATGTCTTTATAACAACTCGAAAGTTAATGGATGAAATCAGAGCCATTCATTTATTGTGACGACTAAGAATATTCTAGGCATATTTAATTTCGTCCATAGAAAATGGATTAAGAACTAAAAACCTATTAAATGTGCCCATTGCCAATAGGTGTATGCCTTTCAGCGTAATAATAGTGTACACAGATTATTACTGATAAATCTAATAAACTTGTGTAGATCTTTCCTTATTAGGATTTATTTATCTAGTATGTAACAATGTACAAACATTATTTCAGATAAATCCAATAAATCTGTATAGATCATTCTTTGTTAGGATTTCGACCTGTTAGCTATGTTCAATGACATCGACAATAAGAAACTAATCTTTATTATATATTCACCTATACAATTATCGTAGTTATAGATGAAGCTACATAAGCAACAAGTCTTGACCCATTACAACAACCTAGATATTCATCACAACACTAGTTTCAAATTCCTACTAAACCATAACTATCTCTCTATATGGATATCATCTTTTTCTATGTATATTTATTAATTTCAAGATTACATCTCAAATGCAACAATGTTTTTACTAAAGATTGAGTGTACATATGATTTCTGTGTAAATAGCAAGAAGAAGCGGAAATTCCAGGATATGATCATTGCATCGGTGACTACGTTAACACGTATCTTAATAGGTCGGATGTTCAGAAAGCCGTACATGCGAACGTAACAAACATAACTTATAGCTGGACCCAATGCAGGTATCAATATTTAGACCTAGTTACTAATATCAGTTATTGCGAGAAATTTAATTTTCGAATCGTCTTATACTCACAACTTGATGTGCTGAAATATGGTTTCATGTGACTCTATATTAGTGATGTTCTTTTTTGGGTGGATTATGTTTCAACTATATTACCAATTTATCGTTGTAACATCCCTCTCTTGCACGCACTGAGTGAACTTATTCTTTGAGGACACTTGCTTGCGAGTGATCCATATTATTATACTATTGGTCATTTGATTATGATTATGAAGCATTATGGATATGATGATATGTTATTTTGTTAGATTTACATAAAAAGGTGCTATTGAATGGGTCCTTTTGAGTGTGCATGACTTTGGACATTGAGGATGCAAAGGCATCGATGAAATCCATTGGAATCTGGATCAAGTCAGGCAGTGGACGGTTGGGTTGAATATTGTTGATGTAACACATGTACATATGATTAGATGTTATGATGATTGATTATTGTTGTTGAGATGATTCATTAATGGATGCAGGCTGATGATAGCTTGCCTACTAGACTCACATGTGGAGTAGACAGGTCACGCAGAACAACCAGAGACTTGAGGGAGAGGTGTGGACAACAACCCTACCACAACCTACTAGCACTCCCATCGTGGCTAGAACTGTAGGTTAATTACTACCTAGTTTGAGAAGACCCACGATGTCGTGAGGGAAGACTGCAATAGTCACTCATGATGATTATAAGGGGAGTGCAATAAGGCATGGGCCTTATTCCTTAAAGGCCCCTAGTCTCCCACAAGATCACCTGGAGGAGTATTTACTCCAGGGGTCTTTCATGTCTACCAAGTCAGTCAAGAGGTGAGTGGCACCCTTGGAACACGTAGTGCTTCCTGAAGGGCACGTCATGCAAGAAAAACAAAACGAGGTGAGTGACAACCTTGGAGCACCTAGTGCATCCTGAAGAGCACGTCGTGTTTTAACTAGAAGGTGAATAAACCTATATGGCCTTAAAATGAATGATGTGATAAGTAAGATTTAAAAACAATTTCCCTAATAAAAATTTCGCCCAACTTAGTGAAATTAAAATCTAGGTCTAAGTAACACATGTGGTCAAAAATAATAATCATAATTAAACATGTAACAAGAAGGGGGTAAGAAATTCAACATAATGGGGGATTAAAATTTTAACAAGGAAATGATTGTTTTATCTACATATGCTAATTAAATTTTAAATTAAAAAGAAAAAGGGGTAAAAGGTTGTTTTTCTACACTTGCTAAATTGCGTTTTAGCTAAAAAGGGAAAAGAGGGAAACTTAAAAGAAATAGGAAACTAAAGGAAAAAGGGGAAACATAAAGAGAATTTTGAATGTTTAACTTAGTAAGGAATCTTTCCTTGGGAACTTGCTATTTTTGAACTCTACTAAGAATTTAGTAAGGTGTAAGTCATTTAAGATTTGTAAGGGAATATTGGGACACCAAGGAGCATTTTTAGGAATGCTTTTAGGTGGGTGAGGGAATTAGGAATAATTAAATAATTAATGAAATTAATTTTCTAGTGCAACTAGGGGGATGGGTGATATGTGTACGAGAGAGGTTTTTTCTGATTAAATTAATGAAAAAGAAATTAAATGAGAATTTGGGAAAGAAATCACTTAAAAAATCTGTACAAAGGATGGAGGAGGAGTATGGAGGGGATATTTATGCGTAACATTACGCTGTAGGATTTTTGTCTTGACTGGGATTCTCTTGTGGGAGTTGGGATACCCAGCTCGGATAATGAGTGGTATTTCGACCTTGCGAGGTGAGATGGGTGCTAGCAGTTCTCTGGTATTGTGTGCGTGGCCCTTTGCAACTCGAGGGGCTCAGGGGGAAAAAGAGTACCTCTAGGGTTGGATGGGAGGTATTGGTGAGGTCCCATCGATCAGAAAGTGAGATCTAGAGGGAGCACGCATCGGAAAAAAACTACGGATCATTCACGTTGGCTAAGCTACGCCGATTTATGTTGTTACTTGCAATGAATTTAAATTACACATGTTATTTCTCTGTGCAGGTTTATTGATTGTTATGAAGAGATTGTGTTTTTATATTCTGTCTCTTATCCCTTTAGTCATTAGTCCATGCCTAAGCAGTCGGCTAGGAGCCAAATCAACGGTCGTCACTTCGTTGTTTAAATACATATAGATTCAAACACCCTGCTTTTCTTTGCACTAATGATGAGTGAAGGATACATGTTTCCCAACTGTCTATCCCTCACTTATCTCTGCATCGATTGATTCATGGCTGATTGATTTGTCTTTGCGCCTTGTTTTGATTGAGTATCTTTGTGTTTCCTTGAAAGATTATCCCTTCTTTTCCTTGATTGATTACCTCTGCATTTCTTGGAAGGATCAACTTTGCGTTTTTTTTTGGGGTAAAATCTCAGCATTGAATGGTAAACCCTCTGCATTTTTATTGTTAGATCACAACCTTCACCCCTGTTTATCTTGGTTTTTTTAACACAACATGTAATCCATGAAATTCCGAGCCATTACCTAGATCTTGTAGAATGAATCACCCTTTATTTTACCCAACTATTGTCAATAGATTCACCATTGTATTTGTCAATAGCTTAATCCAATGATGTATCCATAAACTAGTTAATACAACAAACTTATTTACAACTAATGTTTTCACCTCCATTACCCAGTTTTAGACAACGATTTAGTATTTATTTAGTCTGGTAGAGAATTTAATTATATGCCGAGATACATATCTATACTGTGAACTTTAAAAATATACATTGGAATGACAGTGTGGTGATTTACAGCTGTGTTGATTGTGTCCTCGTCCCATTTATATATTTAGACAACTAATTGTTATTTTACCGAGTGTAAATTTTGACAACAAGATTATATTTCATGTATTATCTTTACACAGTGATATCATACTTGTTGACACTAAACGTTGACAACAAATTCAACACTAGACAGAGGTTATTAATGACTAGTGATTTTATTTTTATGACAATAAATAATTTAGACAATGATATTGCATTATCCGGTATGACAATGATTTTTATTCATTATCTGACAACGAGTTATTATTTATCTGTGGCTACAATTTAACCATAATATTAACAACAATTCTCTTAAAGGTTGTATGATAGCGATTTTCTACTATTGTGTAGCAACAATTTCACATGTTAGTAGACAACGAATTTGTAGGTATCAAGACAACGATTTCACTTTTTTAATAGATAGTGAAATACCCTTTATTGAGTTAGCAATTCCATATAATTAGAAGATAATGAATTTATTGTGTTGCTCTAGTTTAATTAGCAAAATTATTACATTATTTGTTTCAATCTAAAGGATAGCGATGGATAGCCATGTTATGTATGCATGTGTTTGTTTTGATATGTCTGCATTCATTTAATGATAGGGTTCCAAGTTTTTATATATTTGGAATACATACATACATACATACATACATACATACATACATACTATATATATGCCTGCTTTTCAATACATTTTCAGGCCTGCGTTCAATATTTTTTTTTTGTATTATATCATCATGAGTGTACATCTGTGTATCATTTGGCATCCACCTATTCTGCCACAGAAGGGAAACTAGAATAGGTAGCTCCAAGCGGTGATATGCCTCAAATGGCAGATGTTCTCTTTTACAAAATTTACAGAAATTGAGCAAAAGATGAGAGTTTCAACTGGGACTTTGATCCTAAGGCAGACTGCATTTAGAGCCGCCATTACTAAGTTGCTAATACAAATGTAAAAAAGAGTAAACATGTAATCACTATTCATTTTGAAAATTGAAATTGACAAGAACTAGAGTCAGGGGTGGGCCGTGTCAAGCCTTTGGGGAACTTGGATATCCCTAGGCGGTGTAGACAGGTACAAACTTCTGCTTGTAGGTGGGGCATTGTGCTTGCTGTGGGGCATCTGAGAAGGCCTCCAACAAGAGATCTAGTCACTCGAGGATTGTTCGTTGGCCATGCACTTTATCTTCCTGTCGCTGCCAGATGTCAAAGAGAAGCTCCAAGTGCTTCGCTACTAGATGATAGATAATTGGGTTCTCCTCATCGCTTGTCAGTTGCCAACTTGAGGGGATTTCCTCCTCCACTATGCAGCCTCCTTCCCACAAGTGAGGCTGAAAGTCTTGGGAGGTGGAGGGCCTTGGGCCTTCCATTGTCACCAGGCTCAGTTCTGGTTGAGGAGCTAGAGTTGGCTTAGCATCACTCAGCTTCGAGCAAGGATGCTGAATTGAGGGTGGAGCCTCCTCTTTGGCTATCTTGTGGGTGTCCTATGAGGGTTGGGGTGGCAGAGGAGAGTGCTCAGTGAGGGACAGGGTTTCCAATTTGGGAATGCAAAGGGGATTATGGGGTGGAGGAGAGTGCTCAGTGAGGGATGGGGTCTCCATCTTGGTAATGTGAAGGGGAGACTGAGCTTGAGTCTAGGGCGAGGGAGGTGGGTTCTCCTCTTTAGGCATGCACAGAGTGGATTGCGTGCTTCTTGAAGGTCTATGGGAGAAACTAAAATGGGAAATCAAGGCTCACTGAGAGACAGTGAGCCGGTTGTCTTGGGTGTAGGCATTCTTGTTCCTGGAGGAATGCCTGGGCTTCTCACGGTCCCGTGGCATGATGAGAACTAGGGAGGTAGGGAAATTATGGTCAGGAGATATACAAAGGACACACAAGAGGCAAGAAAAGAGGCTAGGAGGGCTGAGCAGCACTGTGCAGAGGAAGAAGCTTACAAAAGATGAGTGAAAGTGCATGCCATGGCCAGGAGGGTCGGTTATAATGCCGATGGGAGCCATGGAAGCCATTGAAGGCTGACGGGACTGGTTCAGTCTCCAAGTACCAATGGCCTGGCTGGAACGCGCATCTGTGAGCTCCTTTAGGCACATTGAATTAATATCCCTTATGGTGAACACAATGGGGAATTAATAGCGTTGGGGGTGGTAGCTTGGGGTATTAATTATCCCCGCCAGCGATGCCTGCCACCTGTCTCCCTCCTTTCTCTAGATGTCACCCCATTCAGGTGCTGCATTCAATATTGCTGACAATGATAATTACAATGAAATTTATAATGCTCTATGCCAACAATATATATATATATATATATGATTAACCCTTTTAGCTAGACAAACAATTGTAGTGTTAATCCTTGTCGTTCCCTTTACATTGTTAATTCTTTTAGTGGATATCATTATAATCACCAGGGATATTGTTTTTCCATAAAAGTGTAGACAACAACGAATTAAAGTGTGTTAATGTATACAGATCATGTGTTAATGTGCTATAGCAGCTATATCATGTGTTAATGTGTAAACAACAGTGCTTTAAAGGGTTACTGACATTATATGACGACGATATTATATATATCATTATTATTGTTGTACTATTGTTGTTGTATATATCATTACAACGATATGATTGTATTAGTATTGTTGTGTTATTATTTTTGTACTATTGTTGTTGTATATATCATTATAGCGATATGATTGTATTAGTATTGTTGTGTTATAATTGTTGTATTATTACTGTTGTGTATATAATTGCAGTGATATGACTGTATGAGTATAGTTGTGTTATTATGGTTGTATTATTACTATTGTACATATAATTACAACGATATGAACATGTTTTATATATCATTATATCATTACAGTAATATTACTGTATTATATGTCATCGATAGTATAACATATATCCATATTATATCATTAAGGGATAACACCTTTTTTAGATGGAAATATCTTTATTATATATATCATTAGTGTGAATATCATTATTAGCTCTTTTTGTATAGACAACAAATATATAGAGCATTAATTTAGACAACAATTATATTTTGAATATGACATCGAATATTAATGGAACAAATTATTATTTTGGGATAGCGATAACATTTATAACAATTCACTTTTGTGGTCACATTTATGGTCACATTTATGATAATAGTAAGTTTTATAATAGTTCACTCCTTCACGCTTAGACATCTTGCTTAACAAATAATGGTTTATGGTTGATGGCAAGTCGTTTAATAGGTTGTGCAATTTAATTGAATGATGTCACCTTGCATCTTGTTGACTGGCAGCTTGGGTGTGTGGGTATGGTATTCATGTTTGTTGTTAGTTAATTCGTTCTCCTAGTGCATTGGATATGTCGTGGTTTGTTTGTCTAGATATGTTGTTGCGCTAGGGTTACTATCACGCCTATTGCCTTGTAACAACATGATTCCTATTGAGGGGATCATTGTGCACCTTGATAGATAGAGGTGAATGATAACCTGGCCAGAGTCTGTGCTTCCCAAGGTGGGCATTGATCATTTTAATTGTTGTTGGCACTGGGTTTGTAGAGCCTTAAGGTGATGGGTTTTGCATGAAGTAGAGGTTCCTAGTCCTAGTCGTCACAACCACTGGGCTAGGTTGTTGAGGTTTTCCCTTAGCCTGTAGGCGTAGTCTGGCTTGTGTTAGGTGGGTAGTCATTTTTATCTATCTTGTGATTATCGCATGATTCACTCAATTGCATGATGTGCTAGTGTGTTGAGTCATTGTTGTCTGTTGCCTGATCTGCGTGCATTGTGTTTGTAGTCAAGTTGTGTGATTTAACTATTGTCTTCGTTGCCTTCTTATCTAAAACAAAAAAAATATTCTCTTGCTTGCGTCACTCATAGTCATAACGTGGGGGTTGTTACATATGGTATCAGAGCGGGTTCAACCCTGTGACTATGGATCACCATGCTTTCCACTACAATAAACCCTTGAGTATTAACCTAGTGCTAACAAAAACTTTAAGGTGTCCATGTGATGATCTCGATTAGAGGACGCCACATAGGTTAGAAGTGTGGTGTCATGGAAGGAGGTGTGACACCTCCAGAAGTTCCCACACCCTTAGAGTCTAACCCCCAAAGGGAAGAACAAGTCCTTGGGCTGGATTCAATTGTTGTAAGGGATGATGATGGTCTGACAAGGTATTTTCAGAGATTTTTAGAGGCCTTGATTCACCATCTGTATTGAGATGAGGCCAAGGCGCATGTACCCCTGAGGGTTCGTAGTGCCCCAGCCAGTACCATTAGCTTTCATCGAGAACTCGAGAGAGATGAGTTCTCGAGTCCATGAGTGTCATGGATGGCTCTATTGTTGAGGCATGGATGTAGAGTAAGGCACTGTGATTCATGCTTCTCTATTACGACCTCTACCATGAAGGTCAACATGGTGGTCTTCCATATGAAGGGGAGAGCTCTTCTATGGTGGAAGATGCTCCTGCCAATTTTGGGCATGGCCTTTGACGACGTGTCACGGGAATTGTTCGAGGAATGGTTTCGCGAGAGGTATATATTTGAGGAATTAATTGAGAGTCATCTCAAGGAGTTCAATGCCTTGTGATAGGGAAGTCGTATGATGCTCGAGTATGAGGCCCGTTTTATGGAGCTGCTTTGGTATGCTCTGTAATTGAATACCGAAAAACATAAGGTCAACAGGTTCATGTTTGGCCTTAAAGTCACCTTTCGTGCAAGGGTTAGGATTCTGATGCCTCAAACCTTGCATGAGGCTATTCAGAAGGCCCTCATAGTAGAGGAGGAGTTATTCAACAAGGTTTAGAGAAGGGCTCTAGTGATGTAGTAAGAAACGCGACCACACACGACCACCACCTCGTCGCGCTCTCCTCCTCACAGGATCGTTCAATTCCTCATGCGAGCCGAATTAGCGCCTTTGGACTCCCAATGGAATCTCTGTGAAAAAACCCGATCCACAGGTCCTTCATTCATCCACATAGCTTTCTGCACTTAACCGTGCTCTTCCCTTAATCTTAATTTCAGGTTTCAGGGTTTCGCATTCCCTGACGTCAAGAGTTCCAGCACTCTCGAATCCCCGATCTCCGATGAGATTTCTGCCCGGCCTTAGCCCCTCTTGGCAAGACTCTCTAGTCCATGTGACTAGTTCTCATAAGACCGTAGCCTTATATTCCTTCCGTCGGGGTTTTGGGCTTCAAAATCCTGATGAGCTCTTTTCCCTGCTAGCCCTCCAGGCTAAGCTCGTGGTCCATGTGACCATCCCCTATATGACCGCAGCCATACCTTCTCATCAGGGTTTTGAGCTTTTCAATGTCAAAATGAAATCATCCTCAGGATTCGCGATCCCTCGAATCCTGACGCGCTCTTTACGCACTAGCTCTCCTGGCTAGACTCTGGCCCATATGACCGTTATCCCCGTGACCTCAGTCTTATCCCTTGTCGGGGTTTCAAATGCCAAAATGCATATGCCCACGGGATTTCCGATTCCTTGAATCCTGACTCTCTGTTACGTTGACCGCTGGCCCCTTAAACGATACTTTCCACTTCTCTGATGTGCTGATAGTTGGTTCCCACAATGGCACTTCCCCCTTGTCGGGGTTTTGGACTTCACGATTCCGAAATGCCCAAACACCTTGTCACCAGGATCTTCGATATCCCGATGGACAAAATGTCGATCAATGACCTCCTGTCAGGAATTTCCCCTGATGGCTCTGATTGTTGCCATGGGTCCTCCTCTGATGGACGGTCCCAATTTCTCCGGGATTTCAAGACTTGTGATGTCCCAACTTTCTTGACCTCAGGAACTCCGATTTCCCGATAGCCAATATACCGACTCTCTTCGGATTTCTGACACCTGTCTCCCCAAATGGACGACTCAGATTGGTTCTGGGTAACTCCCCATGGAAATCCCCGATCTCATGTTCATGGGAATGTCGATATCCCGAATCTCGATGCTTTGATCTCCGCCATGTCTCTCCACTAACAGACGGTCCAGATATTCCCGGCATTTTGAGACTTGAAGTGTCTCGAGTTTTTCGTCCTCGTGACTCCCGATATGCCGATGGTTGAAGTCCTAATGGTAAACCTCATGCAGCTCCTGTCTGATCCGACGGCTGATGGGTATTCGCTCAGATCTGATGGCCCAGATCTGTTCTCCTGCGCGCTTAGTCCAGAGGATAAACTCTGATCATCTTCTCTCGATCCAACAACTGACGGGATTCTGTGTGAACATCCGATGGTCCACAATCTCCTGGGCTTGCTCCTTGGAAACCTAGTCGTAACCTCCTCGCTTCTCACCAAATCTGATCGCTGACGGGATTTTTCTCCAGATCTGATGGTGCTGATCATTTCTTTCCGCGTGCTCCCTCTGATGCTCTCTGGATGTGAAATTTTCAATGGTCCACGTTTCTTCTCCTGTCGATCCAATGGCTGCTGTGCTCCCTCCTGATCTTCTACACACTTCTTCCCAGACTTGGAAGAATTTCCAGGTTTTCAAAGGCCTCAACCTTTGCTTCGTCTCCACGAACTCCATGACTGTGAGTTCTGTTGTGCGCGTAGAAACGCTATCCCTCCTGAGCTTTGGGAACTGTGAACTCTCCAAAGAGTTCTTAAACCTATGCACTCCTTGCAGCTATGCTCTGTGCCTGAAAGCACTCAGCCTCCTGAGATTTTCCTTTTTCTCCAACAACTCCTTGCTGAGCCTTCAGGGTGTTCAGTAACCCCACGAAGATCCCTCAGTGGACTCTTCCTCTAAATTACAGAACTCAAAGAGTTCTCTTCTTTTCTCTGTGCCTGTCTACAAACTTACTCCAATACCCACCTGGTAGAGTGTCTTCTTCCAGAACTTCCAGCAATTTTGTTCTTCTCTGTGCACCTATGCACTTTCTCAATGCCCACCTGGCAGAGCTCTCAGAATCCTCAGTGATTCTGTTCTCTTCTGAACTTCTCAACATGAGTCTTCCTTTGTGCACCCCTTTTCACTTTCTCAATGCCCACTTGGCAGAGCTCTCAGAATCCTCAGTGATTCTGGTTCTTCTGTCTGAACTCCCAACAGAGTTCCTCCAACTGCACCTTGTGCCTGTGCTCAATGCCCACTTGGAAGAGCTTCACAGAATCCACAGCAAAATTATGTCTGCAACTGTGTCTCTCATACACAGCCTTGCCTCCAAGGTGTTCAGCAACCTTGAGGTCTTACTCTGAGTCATTGACTTCAGTTCTTGTGCCGCAGCACGTCTTTGTCTGAAACCGCAGTGTTCAGAAGTGCATCCTCTGTGCACAGCTATCAGAACCCGCAGTGTTCTGTCACACCCTCCTGGTGTGAAGCCTCAAAGACCTTCACCTGAAATCAAACAGACTCCCTACAAATGTCTAACATACATCTACAGTATAAAATAACACTCATAGACATTCACTTAACATAGAATTCATGCAGAAAAAACTGCTTTTGTTTTTATTAAAAATGGCAAACGCCTGTAATTACAAGGTGTTCCCGAGATCTCTCTGGCTCTTCTCAGACTCCTACTCATCTAACCTCCCTTCCACTCCTTACAAAATGAGATATGAAAATCTCTTTTACCTGAGGGGTCTCTTCGAGCGCTTCCCTCCAACCTACCTACCCTGTTCAATTACATTGAATGGGCTGTCTAGTCCAGAATCGGATCTAGATCTCAGCCATACAAA
This sequence comes from Picea sitchensis, assembly GCA_010110895.2. Taxonomy (NCBI): domain Eukaryota; kingdom Viridiplantae; phylum Streptophyta; class Pinopsida; order Pinales; family Pinaceae; genus Picea; species Picea sitchensis. The sequence goes on along the minus strand of SNQJ01S0003440.1, from coordinate 368,094 downwards.
CATTTAAGGCCGATCTTATCTATAGCCTGCGCAAAGGCATGACTTCCTGGTTCAACAGCCTAAACATTAAAGTTACATTGAATTCAGATTTAAATGAGGCTGCACCTCTCTCTTAGCGTGCGATTTGAATTCGCTAGCGTGGCTGGTTGGCTGGCTGGATGACGTGGAGAGATGCTCCTGCATCAAACTCCTCAGCTGCAAAATCATGAGCTCCTACTCATGAGCTTCCCCTCTCAGCTGTTGGAAATACTCCTGGATCCCAAACAAACATCTGGAGCTTCCCATCTGCTCCATTCTGCTGCTTCTGCTTCTCTTCTTCTCAGCCTCTCCTCACTGGCAGTCTCTTCTGATCGGATCATCAGCTCCATGATCTCTTTGATCACTTCGTCCAGCTGCTCCCATGGCTGGTTCTGCTCATGCAGTCTCCTCAACTGCAAAAATTTTCTGTAGATGGGTAGATCATCACGATCTCCCATGCCTTCTTCATCTTCATCTATGGCCTCAAGTTGCCACTCTACTGCAGACTTCAGCTCTGCAGTCTCCTCTTGACTGAAATTTTGTTTAGTCACCTTCTCTGACAGCTCAACTTCTGTCAGTTCTCTCTCTGGCTCTGGATTGTTCATCCAATCCTCCAGCATCTCCAACTCCATCTCCCATGGAGTGATAACTTTATCTTCTTCTGTCAGCTTCAGTGCTACAGCTTCCTCAGCTTCTTGGCTGAAGTCATTGAGCCATTCCTCAGAATTCTCACTCTCTTCTCCATCTGCTTCTGCTTGTGCCCGGGCAGTCTCAAATACCTGCTCCAATTCCTCCTTAACGGTCTCAGCTGACTGTTCTTCTGCTGTTGCTGCACCTGCAACACAGATTTCTGTCTCCTCCTGGGAAAATGGTAGGAATACCTGAATTCCTCCAATCATCATAATATCCCCCAGTTCCTCCTCCTCTATCAACTGCGTCTACTGATCTAAATCCATCTCTGAAATTATGAGACCCTCAGATAGTCTCATCTGCTTGTCCCTGCCCACCTCACAATATGGGATCTGTTCACTACCCTCCTGGTAGGTTGTGAGATCAACTGATCCCATCTTCATCAACACTCCTTGCTAAATTGAACTCACCTCTGAGTCCATGAGACTTTCAAACAATATCGTATGCTCATATCTGCCCACTTGGCAATCCGAGATGCTTCCGCTACCCTCCTGGAAGTCTATGAGATCCCGCAGCGACCTCAATTCATTGCCCAGTTGGCAAGGTGAAATTCCCTGGCTGTCCTCATGATAGTCTCTGAGATCTCGCAGCGATCTCAACCCGTTGCCCACCTGGAAATCTGGAATTTATTCTCTGCCCTCCTGGAAGTTCTTGGGATCCTCAAATGATCCCACTTCATCCTCTTCACCAAGAAATTTTCTAGTCTCTAGTTCACACACCAGAATCATTTCCTTTTCTGATCCATTGAGGGTTTCAGCATACCTCAACCATATTTTTAACAACCTGCATTGTCTTATGACCATCAACTCCTTGACTGGCCATTTCACCTTCGGTTTCTTCATGGGCCATTCATATACCCATCTCGGATTCTTATCCTGCCGCATCTTCAACTCGAGCTCATCTATTCTCGTGTTCAGCTGCATCTTCAATGCAATCCATTTCATCTCCTCTCTTATATCAACAAGCTCTCTATCCATTTCTGCTTCTTCTGCAAGCTTTTCTGCCTTTCTCTTCCTCCTAGCATGCCTATGGCCTTCAGTAACCATGGTGTTGTCTTTGTCTTCTCTCCTAACAAACCTGCTGCTATCACTCTGCACTAAGAGTTCTACCAACTTCATCCTCCTACAGTCTCCTTGACTTCCTTCTCGATTGTTGCCTACCTTCAACCGATCCTTACAGAGTCCTCAAAAACTCTGTCTTCTTTCACCTGAAATATACCGATGAAATATCCTGCATCAAACTCCTCAGATGCAAAATCATGAGCTCCTGCTCATGAGATTCCCCTCTCAGCTGTTGGAAATCCTCCTGGATCCCAAACAAACATCTGGAGCTTCCCATCTGCTCCATTATGCTGCTGCTACTTCTCTTCTGTTTAGCCATTCCTCGCTGGCAGTCTCTGCTGATCAGATCATCAGCTTCGTGATCTCTTCGATCACTTTATCCAGCTACTCCCACGGCTTGTGCTGCTCATGCAGTCTCCTCAGCTGTAATTTTTTTTTGTAGATGGGTAGATCATCATGATCTCCCATGCCTTCTTCATCTTCATCTATGGCCTCAAGTTGCCACTCTACAGTAGACTTCAGCTCTGCAGTCTCCTCCTGACTAAATTTTTGTTCAGTCACCTTTTCTGATAGCTCAACTTCTGTCAGTTCTCTCGCTGGCTCTGGATTGTTCAACCAATCCTCTAGCATCTCCAACTCCATCTCCCATGGAGTGATAACTTTATCTTCTGCTGTCAGCTTCAGTGCTACAACTTCCTCAGCTTCTTGGCTGAAGTCATTGAGCCATTCCTCAGAATGCTCACTCTCTTCTCCATCTGCTTCTGCTTGTGCTTGGGCAGTCTCAAACACCTGCTCCAATTCCTCCTTAACGGTCTTAGTTGACTATTCTTCTGTTGTTGCTGCACCTGCAACACAGATTTATGCCTCCTCCTGGGAAAATGGTAGGAATACCTGAATTCCTCCAATCATCAGAAGATCCCCCAGATCCTCCTCCTCTATCAGTTGCGTCTGTTGATCTAAATCCATCTCTGAATTTATGAGACCCTCATATAGTCTCATCTGCTTGTCCCTGCCCACCTAGCAATATGGGATCTTTTCACTACCCTCCTGGCAGGCTGTGAGATCAACTGATCCCATCTTCATCAGCACTCCTTACTGAATTGAACTCACCTCCGAGTCCATGAGAATTTTAGACAGTCTCGTATGCTCATCTCTGCCCACTTGGCAATCCGAGATGCTTCTGCTGTCCTCCTGGTAGTCTATGAGATCCCGCAACGACCTCATTTCATTGCCCAACTGGCAAGGTGAAATTCCCTGGCTGTCCTCATGACAGTCTCTGAGATCCCGCAGCGATCTCAACCCGTTTCCCACCTGGAAATCTAGAATTTCTTCTCTGCCCTCCTGGCAGTTCTTGAGATCCTCAAATGATCCCACTTCATCCTCTTCACCGAGAAATTTTCCAGTCTCTGGTTCACACACCAGAATCATTTCCTTTTCTAGTCCATTGAGGGTTTCAGCATACCTCAACCATCTTTTTAATAGCCTGTGCTGTCTTATGACCATCAACTCCTTGACTGGCCATTTCACCTTCGGTTTCTTCATGGGCCATTCATATACCCATCTCGGCTTCTTATCCTGCCACATCTTCAACTCGAGCTCATCTATCCTCGCATTCAACTGCATCTTCAACGCAATCCATTTCATCTCCGCTCTTATATCAACAAGGCCTCTATCCATTTCTGCTTCTTCTACAAACTTTTCTGCCTTGCTCTTCCTCCCAGCATGCCTATGGCCTTTAGTAACCGTGGTGCCAGCTTTGTCTGCTCTCCTAGCAAACCTGTTGTTGTCACTCTACACTAAGAGTTCTACCATCTTCATCCTCCTACAGTCTCCTTGACTGCCTTCTCGATTGCTGCCTACCTGCAACCAATCCTTACAGAGTCCTCAATAACTCTGTCTTCTTTCACCTAAAATATACAGATGAAATATCCTGCATCAAACTCCTCAGCTACAAAATCATGAGGTCCTGCTCATGAGCTTCCCCTCTCAACTATTGGAAATCCTCCTGGATCCCAAACAAACATCTGGAGCTTCCCATCTGCTCCATTCTGCTGCTACTTCTGTTGCTGCTTCTCTTCTTCTCAGCCTCTCCTCGCTGGCAGTCTCTCCTGATCAGATCATCAGATCCATGATCTCTTCGATCACTTCGTCCAGCTGCTCCCATGGCTGGTTCTTCTCATGCAGTCTCCTCAGCTGCAAAATTTTTCTGTAGATGGGTAGATCATCACGATCTCCCATGCCTTCTTCATGTTCATCTGTGGCCTCAAGTTTCCACTCTGCTGCAGACTTCAGCTCTGCAGTCTCCTCCTGACTGAATTTTTGTTCAGTCACCTTCTCTGACAGCTCAAATTCTGTCAGTTCTCTCGCCGGCTCTGGATTGTTTAGCCAATCCTCCAACATATCCAATTCCATATCCCATGGAGTGATAACTTTATCTTCTACTGTCAACTTCAGTGCTACAACTTCCTCAACTTCTTGGCTGAAGTCATTTAGCCATTCCTCAGAATGATCACTCTCTTCTCCGTCTGCTTGTGCTTGTGCTTGGGAAGTCTCAAATACCTGCTCCAATTCCTCCTTGACGGTCTCAGATGACTGTTCTTCTGTTGTTGTTGTACCTGCAACACAGATTTCTGCCTCCTCTTGGGCAAATGGTAGGAATACCTGAATTCCTCCAATCATCAGAAGATCCCCCAGATCCTCCTCCTCTATCAGCTGCGTCTGCTGATCTAAATCCATCTGTGAATTTATGAGACCCTCAGATAGTCTCATCTGCTTGTCCCTGCCCACCTGGCAATGTGGGATCTATTCACTGCCCTCCTGACAGGCTGTGAGATCAACTGATCCCATCTTCATCAGCACTCCTTGCTGAATTGAACTCACCTCCGAGTCCATGAGACTTTCAGACAGTCTCGTATGCTCATCTCTGCCCACTTGGCAATTCAAGATGCTTCCGCTGCCCTCGTGGCAGTCTATGAGATCCCGCAGCGACCTCAATTCATTGCCCAACTGGCAAGGTCAAATTCCCTGGCTGTCCTCATGATATTCTCTGAGATCCCGCAGCGATCTCAACCCGTTGCCCACCTGACAATCTGGAATTTCTTCTCTACCCTCCCGGCAGTTCTTGAGATCCTCAAATGATCCCACTTCATCCTCTTCACCGAGAAATTTTCCAGTCTTTGGTTCACACACCAGAATCATTTCCTTTTCTGGTCCATTGAGGGTTTCAGCATACCTCAACCATCTTTTTAACAACCTGTGCTGTCTTATGACCATCAACTCCTTGACTGGCCATTTCACCTTCGGTTTCTTCATGGGCCATTCATATACCCATCTCAACTTCTTATCCTGTCGCATCTTCAACTTGAGCTCATCAATCCTCGCGTTCAGCTACATCTTCAACGCAATCCATTTCATCTCCGTCTCTTATATCGACAAGCCCTCTATCCATTTCTTCTTCTTCTGCAAGCTTTTCTACCTTGATCTTCCTCCCAGCATGCCTATGTCCTTCAGTAACCATGGTGTTGTCTTTGTCTGCTCTTCTAGCAAACCTGCTGCTGTCACTCTGCACTAAGAGTTCTACCAGCTTCATCCTCCTACAGTCTCCTTGACTGCCTTCTCGATTGTTGCCTACCTGCAACCAATCCTTACACAGTCCTCAGCAACTCTGTCTTCTTTCACCTGAAATATACAGATGAATTTCTTGCTCTGATACCACTCTGATGCAGTAAGAAATGCGACCACACACGACCACCACCTCGTCGCGCTCTCCCACTCACATGATCGTTCAATTCCTCATGCGAGCTGAATTAGCTCCTTTGGACTCCCAATGGAATCTCTGTGAAAAAACCCGATCTACAGTTCCTTCGTTCACCCACACAGCTTTCTGCACTTAACCTTTCTCTTCCCCTGATCTTAATTTCAGGTTTCGGGGTTTCGTGTTCCCCGACGTCAAGAGTTCCAACACTCTCGAATCCCCGATCTTTGATGAGATTTCTGCCCAGCCTTATCCCCTCCTGGCAAGACTCTCTAGTCCATGTGACTAGTTCTCATAAGACCGCAGCCTTATATTCCTTTCATCGGGGTTTTGGGCTTCAAAATCCCGATGAGCTCTTTTCCCCGCTAGCCCTCTAGGCTAAGCTCGTGGTCCATGTGACCATCCCCTATATGACCATAGCCATACCTTCTCATCGAGGTTTCAAGCTTTTCAATGTCGAAATGAAATCGTCCTCAGGATTCGCAATCCCTTGAATCCCGACGTGCTCTTTACGCACTAGCTCTCCTGGCTAGACTCTGGCCCATATGACCGTTATCCCCGTGACCTTAGTCTTATCCGTCGTCGGGGTTTCAAATGCCAAAATGCATATGCCCATGGGATTTCTGATTCCTCGAATCCTGACTCTCTATTATGCTGATAGCTGGCCCCTTAAACGACACTTTCCACTTCTCTGATGTGTTGACAGCTGGTTCCCACAATGGCACTTCCCCCTTATCGTGGTTTCAGACATTGCGATTCTGAAATGCCCAAACACCTTGTCACCAAGATCCTCGATATCCCGATGGCCAAAACGCCGATCAATGACTTCTTGTCGGGACTTTCCCCTGATGGCTCCGATTGTTGCCACGCATCCTCCTCTGATGGACGATCCCGATTTCTATAGGATTTCGAGACTTGTGATGTCCCAACTTTCTTGACCTCAGGAACTGCGATTTCCCGATAGCCAATATACCGACTCTCTTCGTATTTCTGACACCTATCTCCCCAAACAGATGGCTCAGATTGGTTCCGGGTAACTCCCCATGGAAATCCCCGATCTCATGTTCACAGGAATGCCGATATCCTGACTCTCGATGCTTCGATCTCCACCACGTGTCTCCACTAACAGACGGTCCAGATCTTCTCGATGTTTCGAGACTTGAAGTGTCACGACTTTTTTGTCTTCGTGACTCCCGATATTTTGATGGCTAAAGTCCCGATGGTAAACCTCATGCAACTCCTATCTGTTCCGATGGTTGACGGGTATCCACTCAGATCTGATGGCCCAAATCCGTTCGCCTGTGCGCTTAGTCCAGAGGCTAAAATCTGATCATCTTCTCCCGATCCAATGGCTGACGGGATTCTGTGTGAACATCCGACGGTCCACAATGTCCTGGGCTTGCTCCTTGGAAACCCAGTCGTAACCTCCTCGCTTCTTGCCAAATCTGATGGTTGACGGGATTTTTCTCCAGATCTGACGGTGCAGATCGTTTCTTTCCGCGCACTCCCTCTGATGCTCTCTGGATGTGAAATCTTCAACGATCCAGGTTTCTTCTCCTGCCAATCTGATGGTTGTTGTGCTCCCTCCTAAGCTTCTGCGCACTTCTTCCCATACTTGGAAGAATTTCCAGGTTTTCAAAGGCCTCAACCTTTGCTTCGTCTCCGCGAACTCCACGACTGTGAGTTTTGATGCACGCGTAGAAACGCTGTCCCTCCTAAGCTTTGGGAACTGTGAACTCTCCAAAGAGTTCTTCAACCTCTGCACTCCTTGCAGCTATGCTCTGTGCCTGAAAGCACTCACCCTCCTGAGCTTTTCCTTTTGCTCCAACAACTCCTTGTTGAGCCTTCAGGGTGTTCAGTAACCCCGCGAAGATCCCTCAATGGACTCTTCCTCTAAATTACAGAACTCAAAGAGTTCTCTTCTTTTCTCTATGCCTGTCTACACACTGACTCCAATTCCCACCTGGCAGAGTGTCTTTTTCCAGAACTTCCAGCAGTTCTGTTCTTCTTTGCGCACCTATGCACTTGCTCAATGACCACCTGACAGAGCTCTCAGAATCCTCAGTGATTCTGTTCTCTTCTAAAAATCTCAACATAAGTCTTCCTTTGTGCAGCCATTTTCACTTGCTCAATGCCCACCTGGTAGAGCTCTCAGAATCCTCAGTGATTCTGGTTCTTCTGTCTTAACTCCCAACAAAGTTCCTCCAACTACACCTTGTGCCTGTGCTCAATGCTCACCTGGCAGAGCTTCACAAAATCCAAAGTAGAATTCTATCTGCAACTGTGTCTCTCATACACAGCCTTGCCTCCAAGGTGTTAAGCAACCTTGAGGTCTTACTCTGAGTCGTTGACTTCAGTTCTTGTGCCACAACACGTCTTTGTCTAAACCCGCGGTGTTCAGAAGTGCATCCTCTATGCACGGCTATCAGAACCCGTAGTGTTCTATCACACCCTCCTGGTGTGAAGCCTCAAAGACCTTCACCTGAAATCAAACAGACTCCCTGCAAATGTCTAACATACATCTACAGCATAAAATAACACTCACAGACATTCACTTAACACAGAATTCATGCAGGAAAAACTGCTTCTGTTTTTATTAAAAATGGAAAATGCCTGTAATTACAAGGTGTTCCTGAGCTCTCTCTGGCTCTTCTCAGACTCCTACTCATCTAACCTCCCTTCCACTCCTTACAAAATGAGATATGAAAATATCTTTTACCTGAGGGGGATCTTCGAGCGCTTCCCTCCAACCTACCTACCCTATTCAATTACATTGAATGGGCTATCTAGTCCAAAATCATATCTAGATATCAGCCATACAAACATTTAAGGCCGATCTTATCTACAGCCTGCGCAAAGGCACGGATTTCTGGCTCAACAGCCTAAACATTAAAGTTACATTGAATTCAGATTTAAATGAGGCTGCGCCTCTCTCTTAGCGTGCGATTTGAATTCGCTGGCGTGGCTGGCTGACGTGGAGAGATGCTCTTGCATCATCTAGCAAGACCCATGTGACAGGTGTCATTTGGTGTGCAACAACATCAAACACCGGCTAGAATTTCACCAGGATATCATGGCTTCTTGAGAGGATCCACTTTCACTACACCTCAATGACTAGCGCCTTGACAATGGACTCCTTACCATCATTGACTATACCCTTAGTATTTGATAGATCCTGGTGCTATCGAGAGTTTCATTTCTGGTACAACACTAAAATATTTAAGGTAAAGGCAGTCGAATAGGGCGATTTTAGCTCTGTAGAAATGGCTTCGGGAGCCAAACATAAAGTTGGAGGGAAGGTTATAGGTTGTATCCTTAACCTGGGATATTTTGTCACCAGGGCCAACTTGTAAGTCACGATCTTAGGATCTTATGATGTCGTGATTGGTATGGACTGGTTGAAATTACTTGAGGCGATACTCAACTATAATATGAAACAATTAAGATTGGTCGATGATGAGGGACAGAGACGCGTGATTGTAGGTCAGAAGTAGGATTTTCCCTGAGGTTCATATCTTCCTTGCAGCTATGGAAGAGAATGAGCAAGGGATGTAAGATTTATGAGATCCTTGTGTTAAACAAGAAGGGATTAGTGGAAGGTCTAGAACACCTTCCGGTGGTAAGAGAGTTTGTAGACGTCTTCCCCAAAGAGTTACCTGGCGTGAATTCGGAGAGGCAATTGGAATTTACCATAGACCTAAAACCAGGGACTAAATTGATGGCAAGAATGGCTTATTGGATGTCAACTCCGGAGTTACATGAGTTGAAAATCCAACTGAAGGAGTTGCTGGAACTGGGACTTATGCGTCCCAATGTGTCACCGTAGGGTGTGCTTGTTATTTTCATTCGGAAGAAGGATGGGTTGTGGAGACTCTGCATTGACTACCGACAATTGAACAAGGCAACAATCAAGAATCAGTATCCGTTTCCCAGGATTGATGATCTATTTGATCAGATGAAGGGTGTGACAATGTTTTCAAAGATTGACTTGAGATCAAGGTATCACCAGTTATGGATCAAGGAGGATGAAGTCCCTAATATCGCCTTTAAAATGAGGTTTGAACATTACAAGTTTACTATTTTACCTTTTGGGACTGACAAACTCCCCTGGGGTATTTATGAATTTGATGAACATGGTGTTCCGCGACTACTTGGACAAGTTTGTCCAAGTATTCATTGACGACGTTTTTATTTACTCTGGGATGATGGAGGAGCATGATGAGCACTTGCGCTTGGTACTATAGTGTCTACGAGAGAACAAATTGTATGGGAAATTGTCTAAATGCTCATTTTATCAAGCAAAGATTCACTACTTAGGGCATGTAATCTCTGATGAAGGTATCGTCGTGGACCTAGCAAAGGTCGAGGATATTATGGAATGTATTGCACCGATGAATGTACCCGAATTGCATAGCTTCAAGGGTTTAGAGGGATACTATTGATGGTTCATCGAGGCTTTCTCAAGGATAGAAAATATGATTACGGATTTGCATAAGAAGAACAAGAAGTTTGTTTCGATCGAGAAATGCGCAGAAGCATTTCGAAGGCTCAAGGAGATGTTGAAAACAACACCAATACTAAAGGTCCCTGACATGGATGCAGGCTTCTTGTTATTCACCAACACATCCAATGAAGGCTTAGGTGGAGTCTTGGTGCAAGAAAATCAAGTGATCTCTTACATCTCGATAAAGTTGAGAAGGCATGAGGAGAACAATGCGACACACATTTTGGAGTTGTTAGCCATTGTTGATGCCTTGAGAGGTTGGAGACACTACCTTTTGGACGAAAATTGAACTAAATATGGACCATTGTGGACTACAACACATTTGTATGCAAAGCGACTTGAACACACGACAACGACATTGGTTGGAATTGCTTAGAAAGTATGATTTCGAGATTTCTTACATAAAAGGGACAGTGAACAGAGTGGCGGATGCGTTGAGTCGGAGACCACACATCTTTCCAATGATTTCCTCTTCAGACAAATTTAAGTGAAAAGATTCCAACTTTACAACGCAATGATGACTGGTACAAAGAGGTCAAGGATTTTATTTGACAAAACAAAATGATGGTACCAAAATTTGAAGGATTTACTATGGACAACGACAAATAATTGAGATTTAAAGTTTAAATTTACTTACCACCCAACGATAGGTTGAGAAGTTTGATCCTAAATGAGGCTCACTGAGCACTGTACATGGCTCACCTAGGAGTCACGAAGATGAGGGAAGACCTTAAACCCTTATTCTTCTGGAAAGGAATGAAGGAAGACATAGTCAACTATGTGGCAATATGTCTAGACTGTTAACAGGTGAAGGATGAACATAGACATCTAGATTACTACACCCACACTATTATTGGATCAAAATGGGAGGGAATTTCGATGGATTTCATTGTTGGATTTCCATTGACGATAAGGAAACACAACTTGATTTTTGTGGTATTAGACACTATGACGAAGAGTTATCATTTTATTCCTGTGCATACAACGTATCAGGCACTTGACATAGCTAGAGTTTTCATCAGTGAGATTGTGAGGCTGCATGGTGTGCCTAAGAGGATTATATCTGATCTAGGATTGATGTTTACTTGATGATTTTGGACTAGTTTCCAAGAGGCCTTGGGAACCCGACTTAACTTTAGTACTATGTATCACCTGGAGACAGAAGGGCAGACTGAACGAGCAAACCAAATCTTGGAGGACATGTTGTGCATGTACATGATGGACCAACTGAAGCATTGGGAGGGATTCTTTCCACTGGTAGAATTTGTGATAACGAAAGTTATCAAAGCATCCTTAAGATGGAGCCTTTCAAGTTTCCTTACGGGTGATTGTGTCAGACGCCTTGAGTTGGGATTAGCTTAAGGATAGGGTCTTGGTGGTACCATAAGCGATCCAATAAATGGAATATCAAATGTAAACTATAAGACAAAGGATCAAGGAAGCACAGGATCGACATAAGAGTTATGCTGATGTGCATCGTGTCGACTGTAGTTATGATTTGGTGATCGAGTATTCTTATGGGTGAAACCTCATAAGAGTTCGATTAAGTTTGGAAAGGGTGCTAAACTATCTCCTAGGTTTGTGGGATCCCGTGAGATTGTGGAAAAGTGAGGCTTGTGGCCTATTGAATAGCCTTACATGATTCTTTGATGCATATGCACAATGTTTTTCATGTATCTATTTGAGACATTATATTAGTGACCCTACACGTGTTATTGACACGAGTTCCTTGCAGGTATCAGGTGAACATGTTCTCATGGCAGAGCCGACCCATATTCTGGACCATCGCATTCGACAACTATGATGTCAAATAGTAGATCATGTCAAGGTTCAGTGGGACAACTATAGTCCGCACTCAACGACCTGGGAGGACGCATATGATATGCACCAACAATTTCCATTTTTTTTTATAGATAGAATTATGATATTGTGATACACTTTATTTCAACATTTATATACTGTGAAACTCTGGGATGAAGTTTAAACCAAGAGGGGGTGTATGTAACATCCCTCTCTTTCATGCATTGAGCGAACTTATTCTTTGAGGACACTTTCTTGCAAGTGATCCAAATTATTATACTATTGGCCATTTGATTATGATTATGAGACATTATGGATATGATGAGATGTTATTTTGTTATATTTACACAGACAGGTGCTATTGAATGGGTCCTCCTGAGTGTGTAGGAATTTGGACATTAAGGATGCAGAGGCATCGATGAAACCCCTTGGACTCCAGATTGAGTCAGGGAGTGGGCTGTTAGGTTGAATATTGTTGATGTAATACATGTACATATAATTAGATGTTATGATTATTGATTATTGTTGCTGACATGATTCGTTGATGGATGCAGGCTGACGATATCTTGTCGACCAAAATCACATGTGGAGTAGAGGGGTCATGCAAGACAACCAAAGACTTAAGGGACAGGCGTGGACAAAAGCCCTACCACAACCTACTAACACTCCCACTGTGGCTCGAACTGTAGGTTAACGACTACCTAGTTTGAGGAGACCCAAGATGTCATGAGGGAAGACTGTGATAGTCGCTCATGATGATTCTAAGGGGCATGCAATAAGGCATGGGGCCTTATTCCTTAGAGGCCCCTAGTCTCCCACAAGATCACCTAAAGGAGTATTGACTCCAGGGTTTTTTAATGTCTACCAATTTAGTCAAGAGGCGAGTGGCACCCTTGGAGCACCTAGTGTGTCATGAAGGGAACATTGCATTTTAATTGGAAGGTGAATAAACCTATATGGCCTTAAAATGAATGATGTGATAAGTAAGATTTAAAAACAATTTCCCTAATAAAACTGTCTCCCAGCCTAGTGAAATTAAAATCTAGGTCTAAGGAACACATGTGGTAAAAAATAATAATCATAATTAAACATGTAACAAGAAGGGGGTAAGAAATTCAATTAATTTATTAAAATCAAATTATAATGGGGGATTGAAATTTTAAAAAGGAAATGATTGGTTTATCTACATATGCTAATTAAATTTTTAATTAAAAAGAAAAAAGGGGTAAAAGGTTATTTTTCTACAGTTTCTAAATTGAGTTTTAGCTGAAAAGGGAAAAGAGGGAAACTTAAAAGAAATAGTAAACTAAAGGAAAAAGGGGAAACACAAAGAAAAGGGGAAACATAAAGAAAACGTTGAATGTCTAACTTAGTAAGGAATCTTGCCTTGGGAACTTGCTATTTTTTAACTCTACTAAGAATTTAGTAAGGCCTAAGTCATTTAAGATTTGTAAGGGAATATTGGGACACCAAGGAGCATTTTTTGAAATGCTTTTAGGTGGGTGAGGGAATTAGGAATAATTAAATAATTAATGATCTTAATTTTCTAGTGCAACTAGGGGGATGGGTGACATGTGTACATGAGAGGTTTTTTCTGATTAAATTAATGAAAAAGAAATTAAATGAGAATTTGGGAAATAAATCACTTAAAAACTTTATAAAAAGGATGAAGGAGGAGGAGTATGGAGGGGATCTTTATGTGCAATGTTACGCTGCGTAATTTTTGTCTTGACTAATCTTGTCTTGTGGGAGTTGGGATACCTATCTTTTGTAACGAGTGGTATCTCGACCTTGCGAGGTGATCTAGGTGCTAACAGTTCTTTGGTATTGTGTGCGTGGCCCCTTTGCAGATCGGGGGGATCGGGGGGAAGAAGAGTACCCATAGCGTTGGTTGGGAGGTACCAGTGAGGTCCCATTAATCGGAAATCGATATCTCGATGGAGCGCGCATGGGACAGAGATTACGAAGCATTTGTGTTGGCTAAGGTATGGCAGTTTAAGATGTTACTTGAAATGAATTTGAATTACACTTGCTATTTCTATGTGTTGGTTTATTGATTTCTATGAAGAAATTGTGTTTTTATATTCCATCCCTTATCCCTTTAGTCATCAGTCTGTGCCTGAGAATTTGGACAAGAGGTGAATCGTCGGTCGTCACTTCGATGTTTAAAGACCTATAGATTCAAACGCCATGCTTTTTTGTGCATGGATGATGAGTGAAAGATAAATTTTGCCCAGTTGTCTATCCCTCACTTATCTCCATGTCAATTGATTCATGGTTGATTGATTTGTCTTTGCACCTTCTTGTGATTGAGTACCTCTGTGTTTCCTTGAAATATTATCCCTACTTTTCCATGATTGATTACCTTTGCATTTCCTGGAAGGATCAACTCTACATTTTTTTTTTGGGTAAAATCTCAGCATTGAATGGTAAACCCTCTTCATTTTTATTGTTAGATCACAACCTTCATTCCTGTTTCTCTTGGTTATTTTAACACAACATGTACTCCACAAAATTTTGAACCATTACCTAGATCTTGTACAACAAATCACCCTTTCTTTTACCCATCTATTGTTAATAGATTCATCATTGTATTCATCAATAGTTTAATCCATAGACGTATCCATAAAGTAGTTAATACAACAAACTTATTTACAACGAATGTTTTCACCTCCATTACCCAGTTTTAGACAACGATTTAGTATTGGTTCAGTCTAGTATTGATAAGTCTAGTAATGAATTTAATTATACATAGAGATACATATCTATACTACGAATTTTAAAACAGGTGATTTACAGTTGTGTTGACTGCGTCCTCATCCCATTTATATATATTTAGACAACTAATAGTTATTTTATCGAGCGTAAACTTTGAAAACAAGATTATATTTCATGTTTTTATCTTTACAAAGTGATATCATACTTGTTGACAGTAAACGTTGACAACAAATTCGATACTAGACAGTGGTTATTAATGACTAGCGATTTAATTATTATGACAGTAAATAATTTAGACAATGATCTTGCATTATCCGGTATGACAATGATTTTTATTCATTATCTGACAATGAGTTATTATTTATCTATGGCTATGATTTAACTATAATATTGACAATGATTCCCTAGAGGTTGTATGATAGTGATTTTCTACTATTGTGTAGCAGCAATTTCACATGTTAGTAGACAACGAATTTGCAGGTATCAAGACATCAATTTCACTTGTTTAATAGATAGAAAAATATCCTTTATTGAGTCAACAATTCCATATAATTAGAAGACAATGAATTTATTGCATTGCTCCAATTTGATTAGCGAAATTATTATATTATTTGTTTCAATCTGAAGGATAGCAATGGATAGCCAGGTTATGTATGCTTACATTTGTTTTGATAGGTCTGCATTCATTTAATGATAGGGTTGCGATTTTTTATATATCTTCAATACACACACACACACACACACACACACACACACA
>SNQJ01S0003440.1:339415-352628 GCA_010110895.2 Picea sitchensis | reverse complement strand
AGAGAGAGAGAGAGAGAGAGAGAGAGAGAGAGAGAGAATTAACCCTTTTAGTTAGACAAAGAATTGTAGTGTTAATCCTTGTCGTTCCCTTTGCATTGTTAATTCTTTTAGTGGATATCATTATAATCACCAAGGATAGCGTTTTTCCATAAAAGCATAGACAACAACGAATTAAAGTGTGTTAATGTATAGACAACAATGCTTTAAAGGGTTATTGACATTGTATGACAATGATATTATATATATCATTATTATTGTTGTATTGTTGTTGTTGTATATATCATTACAACGACATGACTATATTAGTATTGTTGTGTTATTATTGTTGTACTATTGCTATTGTATATATCATTACAGTGATATGACTGTATTAGTATCGTTGTGTTATAATTGTTGTATTATTACTACTGTGTATATAATTGCAGCGATATGACTGTATGAGTATAGTTGTGTTATTATGGTTGTATTATTACTGCTGCACATATAATTACAATGATATGACTGTGTTATATATATCATTATATAATTATAGTATTATTACTGTATTATATGACAACGATAGTATAACCTTATTATATATCATTAAGGGATAGCACCTTTTTTTAGACGACAATAGCTTTATTATATATATCATTAGTGTGAATATCATTATTAACTCTTTTTGTATAGACAACAAATATATAAAGCATTAATTTAGAAAACAGTTATATTTTGAATATGACAATGAATATTAATGGACTGAATTATTATTTTGGGGCAGTGATAACATTTATAATAGTTCACTTTTATGGTCACATTTATGATAATAGTAACTTTTATAATAGTTCACTCCTTTGCGCTTAGACATCTTTCTTAACAGATAATGGTTTATGGTTGATGGAAAGTAGTTTAATAGCTTGCGCAATTTAATTGAGTGATGTCACCTTGCATCTTATCGACTAGCAACTTGGTTTCCTGGGTATAGTCTTCATGTTTGTTGTTAGTTAATTCGGTCTCCTAGTGCGTTGGATATGTCATGGGTTGTTTGTCTAGATATGTTGTTGCAACAGGGTTACTGTCACTCCTATCACCTTGTGACGACATGATTCCTATTGAGGGGATCATTGCGCACGCTGATAGATAGATGCAAATGATAACTTGGCCATAGTCTATGCTTCCAAAGGTGGGCATTGATCGTTGTAATTGTTGTTGGTACTGGGTTTGTAACACCTTAAGGCGATGGGTTTTTCATGACATAGAGGTTCCTAGTCCTGGTCATCCCAGCCACTGTCCCAGGTTGTTGAGTTTGTCCATTAGCTTGTAGGCGTAGTCTGGCTTGTGTTGGACGGGTAGTCATTTTTATTTGTCTTGTGATTATCACATGATTCACCCAGTTGCATGATGTGCTAGTGTTCTGAGTCATTTTTGTTTGTTGTATGATATCTGTGCATTGTGTTCGTAGTCAAGTTGCGTTGCCTTCTTGCCTAAAAATAAAATAAATTACTCTTACTTGTGTCGCTCGTAGTCATAATGTCGAGGTCGTTACAATCATCAACTAATTTCTAGTGGGTTGTGAATGCTTGTTTTCATGTATAATATACGATAATTTCAATGACATTTATGGTTGATTATTAATTTTTGAAAACAAGATTGGTTGGTATCTTGCCCATTATGAAAATTGAATTAGATCATTTTCCCAACAACCACTTGAAATAATCCCTATATCACAACCAAATTGATTAACAACCACTTTACGATTTCAACAATTTAGGATTATAATAAGAACATATCTGTACATTACTTCCAAATAAATCTACATAGATAATTTTTTATTAGGGTTTCAACAATAACGTTTCAATTTAACATTAAAATAAAAACAGATCTATACATAACTTTAACTCTCAATAAATGTTTAAAGATCATTACTTATTAGAAGGTATAATGAAAATCCAATTCTACATCATTCCTTAGCAGGAAAGAACTGTGTGAACGAGTATGATTGTGTATATCCATGTTCATATATCAGCTGTACCAATAACAAAAACGAGTTGCACCAATAACAAAAAAAATAGAGAAATCATCCATGTCCATGTTCAGAGATCCGCTGCACCAATGACAAAAAAAATATAGTGAAAAAAGATTATCAGATTTGAAAAGCATGATCAATGGGTAATCAACCAAAACTAAAAACAACATTCAAAAATGTAAATAGATACATGCAAATACCAACGCCTTCTGTATCCCACTCGGAAAGATTTATAATAACATATCAAATCCAAGCAGAAAACTGGATAAATGGCAACCCAAAGCTTCGAAGTTCATCGTAAAAAAATATCCTTGAACATGTAAAACAAAACGCCCACCAGAAGAGAGATAAAATGCCAGGATAAACGTGGCATCCAGAGTAATCTCCTCGTGTGGCATAAATTGCATTTCACGGTAATTAATTATACCGGGTGGTGTTGGAATTACTCAAACTTGTAAATTAATTCGTTTATCTTTCAACATGTAAAATAAAACGCCCACCAATAGAAAGGTGAAACGATAATCCCGAATAATGTAGTCCTTCCACTGTCGTGGAATAAAAGTGTGTAAATTAAACGTTGCTTTTCACTTTTCTGGTGTTAATATCTTAATTTATGTTAATTCCTTAGTCGTGGCAATCAATTATCTATCAAAGTAATTTTTAAATGTAACTAGGTAAATGTAAAAAAGTAAACACATAAACAAATGTCTTTTTAATAGCTAGGAAGTTATGATGGAAATCACAGCCATTTATTTTTTGTGACAACTAAGAATATTCTAGCCATATTTAATCATGTTCATAGAAAAATTAGTAAGCACTAAACACCTATTAAATGCTCCCATTTCCAATAAGTGTACGCCTTTCAACTTAATAATGAATATAATAGCAAAGTGATTTTAAACTACTAGTTATTTTCATGCAGTTCCAATTGGAATCTAAGCATAAATATTTTTTAATTTCATAATAATTTGGTGGACAAAAAAATTTACTAGAGTTGAACTTTCAACTTTTTTTTTCCAATATATTATATTAAGTATAAATTTTTAAAGTTTATTCTTTCCAAAGTACATAAATTTGTATAAATTTTTAAAGTTTGTTCTTCTTTAGAAGAAAAAATGTTTATCCTATTTATTATTAATTTTCAAAAATATAGTAGTAGATATGATGATGATAATAGTTGTTATGATCTTCAAAAAAAAAAAAGTGAAAATAAATTATTTGGTTTGATTTAACATTTTCTTTTATGAGAAAAGAGATTAGAGAGGGTTATTCATAAATTTCCATAGTTTTGGTGAGTTAATAGATTATAAAGACTATTGATGTTATAAATATTTTTAAATTCATATATAACTTAGGTATATGAGGAAATTCTAAGAAAAATTGTTTTTCATCCTCCATTTTATTGGTATTACAAAGATGGTGAATTCTTTCATCCCATGAAATTTCAGGATTTGTCCAATGTTTTACTTCGTCATGGAGTTCATTCTAATATTAGAAATTTTGATTTTTGTTCTTTAATATAACTCTATCATTAATATACTTTTGAGATTATATATTGGGGGTTATAATCTCTTTATAGTACCTTGATTTTTTCCTTATCACGTCTTTCTTCATAGCACCATGGGGTGTGTGCAATGCAAACATTGAAAATATATATATATTAACTTGAGATTATTCAAGGTACTTTTACAATGAACTTGAAGATGGTGTAAAAAGATGAAATATATGAAATTGAATTAGTTTTTCAAGTACATATATTTTATTAATAGAATTTGTGTATATCTGTGTGAAATGTGAGTTTTTCTAACAATGGTATGTTAGTTTTCAAGAAAAATATAATGCATATGTTTCTGTTAGTGCAAGTGTTGAGTGCCTTAACAATGGAATTTCCTTACAAAAATGATAGAATTGTAGAGAACACATTTTTCTAGTGCGGTGTATTATCTCTCTCTCTCTAAAAAGTTAGAAAAAATAGAAGAGGTATGTATTTTAGGATTTTGATATATGTGAAGACATATATATATATATATATATATATATATATTTGGAATATGCATAGTTGACTCTATATGTATTTGTAGTTTCAATAATGATGGATTATCTGAGGAAACCAAATCAGTGAACACACAATATAAGGTTGTCAATTTTTTTTTGAAATGACAAGAATTCACATGTGTACATTCTAGAGTGTGCACATAATTTTCTAACTAAAAATCCAAAGAT
Organism: Picea sitchensis; assembly: GCA_010110895.2. Taxonomy (NCBI): domain Eukaryota; kingdom Viridiplantae; phylum Streptophyta; class Pinopsida; order Pinales; family Pinaceae; genus Picea; species Picea sitchensis. Next base: position 348,400 of record SNQJ01S0003440.1, on the reverse strand, counting down.
GGGTTTGACATGATTGTGACAAATAAAACTTGTAGACAACTAAGGCCTTCAATAACATGTTGACTCACCAAAAATAACCTTTCAAACACATCCTTGGTCTCATGATGGAGATAGTCAACATGGTTATGGGTCTCAAGACCTTGGACATGGATAGGGAGGTAAACATGAATGTAAATCCCTAAAGGAAGCTTATATCCATTTAGATCCAAAAAGGATACCTCAAACAAATACACATATATGAGTGAGTATCACTGGCCTGTTATTGTGAATGTTGGTGCCACTAGGTGGCTTTGAGAAATAATTCTGCACCTGAAGGCCCTATAAATCATATAACTCTTTTCACCTCATCCTTCTTTTCCCCTATAGCCCCATCCTCTTATTCCTACCTCTCATGGTATCACCTATGTTCCTCTCACCTATGTTCCACTCTTGTCTCACATATCCCCCTCTCCTTATTATCCACCATTTTCCTCTTTTCACCTCCTCCCTCATTTCCTCTCTTGCACCACCCCCTCATACTTACCTCCCATTGTTTTTCATATCTCCCCATTCTCTTTTCCTTGACCCTTTTCCACCCATATTTATCAATGTTCCCTCTCCCAACCCTTCCATCCCATCCACCCCCTCTTCCCCTCATCGCCACCCTCCCATATCCCACCATATCCCCCCTTATCCTCTACCAAACCATTTTATCCTCTCCTTCTCTCTATCCCCCCTTTCACATTTCTTCACCCTAGTATCACTTATCTCCCCCTTAGCGCCTTCATCCTATCCTTCATTCCCACCACTCCACATCCCCTACCCATATACTGTTATAACCCTAAAATGCACTACACAGGTCAGGCCAACTCATGCCTCTTCCTAGCCAAAGCCATGCTGAACAAATCCTCAAAAAGCCACTTAATGCCTTCTAGCTAAAGCTAAGGTTTAACAAATCCTCAAAAGCTACCAGCAACCCAAGCTCTATTTCATCATGCATCCGTTGTCGTCTTATATCAAGACAAGGGGTATCCTCATGGCTAACCTAAACAATACCATACCTAACGAAGAAGAAAATCAGGAAAGTTTCCGCCGGAACACAAGGCTTTTTGTCAGTTAACTGGAACTCCGAGCCATGCATGGCCGAGAGTTCGCCAAAAACCCTAGCTCCTTCTAGCCTATTAAAGGAGGGGTAGGGGTACTATTCAAAGGAGGAAAAACATAGCAAAGAAACTCTGCCAAATTGCCAAGCCAGTTCTGTCCAAACCTTCTAGCCTTGCCTTAAGCTTTAGGAGAAATACTTGCAGCAACGGTTGGAGGACAGAAAGAAGAGGAAGAGCCCAGGATCAGGATCGATGAACGGTGGCCAATCTCAGAAATCATTGTAAGTTGATTTGTATTGATGTTAATGAAAAAGATACTTTTCCCGTCCCGAAATACATGAATCTCATCTATGTTATCTGATTTATGTTTTATCTCTAACCCCCTAGTAGATCAGTAGCATGCATGTATGTTTTTGTCTTGTTTTGCAGGAATAGCTTTGTGGAAGGAGCAACAGCAAGGAGACAACAACTCAACGGAGGATCTACTTCAACCTTCGGTAAAAAGGTTAGTTCATTCTTCCTGTGCTTGTCTAAGAAAAGGGGTTGAGATTTTGGGTAGAAGGTTAAAGGTTAAATCTGAAGGGTCATGATCTGCGTATAAGCTTAGAACCCTAGCTTATTAGTCCGTAGGGTAGAATACCTCACAACAGAATTGGTGACTCCACTGGGGATCGAACCCATAATCTCTTTTCCTCTCTCACCCCATCCCCTCATGTGCATATTTCCTAGTCTCATTTATCTCCCTCTATTATTCACTCTCACCATTTTCCTCCCATTCTCATACATATTTCCTCTCTTAGAACCTCCTCTCCTAAACCTCCATTGGTTTTTCTATCCTTTCATCCATGCCCACTAGTGCCCCTCCCCTACACATAAAACTTTTTCCTCTTCCCACCTCCATGGCCCAAGACATCTGCCCTTCACCTTTGTCCCTCCCTTGGATCCTCTCCTCCTCCCCTTTCATATTTCTACCCATCCCCCTTTGTTGCTCCCTCATTTTATCCGACCTTCACCTCTTCTCATCTCCTCCCCCTTTCCCCTCTCATACAACGTCCTCATGCTTACCTCACCTACTCTCACCAATCTCCCTAACTTATTTTTTTCTCCATCACCTATTCTCCTCCTACCCATCCATCCTACCTCCTCCTCCCCCTTGGCTTCTCCCCCCTTTCCTCTACCTACATCCCAATATACCCCTAGGGAACCAATGTTTTAAATCCCTAGAAAAATACCCATGTTAATACATAAAAACTTATTAAGCCCATATTGAATTATTACATTTCTAGTGTTATATTCTATAACCCTTCATTGTACCCTTTCATTATAAATGTACCCTTTGTCTCCTATATATACCAAGGAGACCTAGTCTTAGGAACATATCATATCATCTTGTACATTGGATGTATTGTAAAATTATGTTTCCCCCTAGAGGTGGACTATTATTCATTGAATTTTTATCTATCTGAAGGAGTTGATTCATAACATTTGGTTTGAGAGCATCGATCCTAGGGTTTTTCTTCTTCAAACGAAATATCTTAGGATTTTCGTTATAACTTTTTTTATGGGACAATTCAGACAAATGAATTTGGCAGTTACTCAAGAGACATATCCAAGTACTTTTGGAAAAAATCCCATATTCTAGTTTTTTATACTTTCATAGATATATCCTATGGAATATAGGGTTTTTTACTCATTCTAAAATCAATTTGAAATGACCCATCTGGGTATTTTTTCTATAAAACTTTTTCTAGGTAGTTTCAGACAATGAAATTTTTAGGATACTAAGAAAATATATAAAATAATCAGTGGTAAAACTTTTAGGAGCTAGTTCATTAAATTTTTTGAGATATATGCTGTGGAATTTAGGGTTTGTGACTAGTCGTGAAACTAGTCTCAAATGAGCCATCTTTTATTTTCACTATTCAATAAATTTCTTGAAGTTTCAGAACTTGAATGTTTTTGAGTCATGAGTAGACATAGTGAATCAACTGTGGAACAATTTTTAGAATTTTAATAATTATAATTGGTGAGAGATATGTTGCATAATTTGGAGATATTTACTAATCCTCAAACTAGTCTTAAAACAAGACATTTTGGTATTTGTGCTATAAATTTTTATCAGTGAAGGTTCAGATTGTGAAATATTCAAGTGTTTAAGAATTCATATTAGAGAAACTCATAAGGGTTCAAGGTACAAAGATATATCAATAAAAAGGTTATCCATCCACACATCCTCCAAAATTAGGGTTTGAAAGATACAATACTTATAATTGGCATAAATTTTTATTGGAAGATATTTTTTTAGTGATTCAAAATTTTTGATAAAGATGAACTAGAGGAGTGTTATTATTATTATTCCAAATATCTCCAAAAAATATTTCAATACCAATTAAACCCCCAAAAATCTAATTTATAACTCATGAAGAAAATGAGGCTCGATACATAACAAGCTATCCAAATTGGAGGATGAACTTAATTATTTGAGTGCTAGTTCAATAAAAAGTGATGAGTTGGTAAAAACACACAAAAAAATTAACATATGGAAAACAATATGGATGAAATTAAGGAAGGATTAAAAAAATACATGAAGGACATGGAAAATTCCATAAAGTCCATATAAACCATTCTATTACAAAGGATCCCTAAAAGGGATATGGAGATCCAAGGAAATGATGAAAAGAAGGAGAACGATGGTATCGAGACTCAATAACATGTGGGGATTATTTTATCATAATCGGAGAGAAAAAATATTGAATCTCAGAACAATTCATCACTCAAAGATCCACATCATCGAGGTTTCAATGCAACACTAAGGAACTACTTCATTCCAAAGATTGATATGATGAATTTTGATGGTAAATATCCTATAACATGGATGCTATAAATGGATAAATTATTTTACATATTCCAAGTGACAAGCTTAGAAAAGGTACCTATTTCATCCTTTCATTTAGAAATTGATCAATTAGTTTGGTATGAATGGCTTTGTGAATGAAAACATAATTGTATTGTCTCTTGGTCCATTTGTATGGATGAATTGATATCACATTATGGGTATATTAAGAGAAATACTTTCTTTAGTCAATCGATAAATATTAAGAAAAATTTCCAATTACAGAGCACATTCATCAATTCCAAAAGCTAAGTCTCAGGGTAAATTCAATTCCCAAGGACAATTTGTTAGATCTCTTTATGGTCAATTTAAAGAAGAAAATTCAACATAAGGTGCATGTCTTAGAACCTAAATACCTAGGGAAATATTTTAGTATGGAAAGGAAAGTGTAAAACTAAAATATGACTACTAGAAGGGTGGCCAATAAAAGCTATAGAGAGCACCATGTTCCCTCTCTTAACCTCACTCAATAAACAAAGTTGTCACCTTAGAAAATAGATGAAAGAATATCAAAGGGAATATGTTTCATTCGTGACAACAAGTAAAGTAAGGGGCAAAAATATAGTGAGAAAAAAAATATTATACATAGTGATCTGTAAACTTCTATGGATATTCCACTGGAACAATTCATCACAATAAATATGATAAATAACTAAAATATTGACTATTAAGGTTATTTTTCCTTTCGATCTCAGTCTCTTGATTACTACTTTTCTTGTTAAAAAAAATGCACGAAATGATTCAAATGCAAAACATAGAGAAAATAAATAAATACACACACCATCCACAAATAAAAACAAGATATGACCTAGGAAACCCAATACGGGTGAAAACCCAGCTAGAAGGTGAGGTTGCTCTGCTCTGTTTTTTGTGGTATAGAAATGATGCAAGTACAAAGAAAGAGGCACTCTCGATGGAGTTTCCTTTTACCTGTAGCCTGTATAGCCGCTATAAAATATCTCCTCCTTTGGTATGCTCACAAAATACCATTCTCGGATGCTTTACTCATTTATGGAATAAGATACAATGCAAAAGAATGGAACCCCTTATCCTCCTAGTGGCCCAATATTTAGCATAGCATGATAGCGATATAGGGGTAGGTTTTTTACTTTCTCAACCCTCAATTTTCATAAGGTTTTTTAACAAGGATGATTTTAGGGCATAAATTTTTCTCATGGGTTAGTTTTCCATGGTTTTTCCCAAAACAATATTCATGATTCTAAAAATGATTCACCCAAATTCTATAGGATAAAATTATTTTACCTTAAAAATCACCAAAATGTTATACAAACTATATAAAATACTTAGAAATTTGAATGTGTTTACGAAAATATTTCCAAACATTTTATAGTTGGCATATGAAGGATTAGTAAGATTCGCCAAGGTTTCTACATTTTAAAATAAATTTCCGTCCTTAAAATCATCCCTGTTTTTTATCCTTCTATAATATTCTTGAAATCAGATACGTGGCTATCCCCATATGCATGATTAAATGGGTTTGACATGGCATCCTCTCATACCATCATGGTCAACACGGTAGGCTAATTTGCAGGAGACATAACTTTTGCATACCCGATCTGATTGACACATGGTCTGGATCGTTGGAAAGGTTTGAGATTGAAGAAAACTTTCAAAGGGGTTTGCATATGTTTTAGATACCATAATTCCAAAAAAAAATAATTGATTCCTCAAAATGGATTTGGAATGTTCGATACCCCAATTTTCCAAATTTGGACTTGCCACTAAAATGGCCTTGCAATATGATTCCTCCAATGTTTTCCACTATTAAAGGATTGAGATATATGGCATGCAATACAATGATCCAATCTATATCACATAGAATATGAAGAGTGTTATGAACATAAATATACTTATAAAATATATATTAATAACATAATAATTAAATGATAATTAATAATTAATAATTATTAATAATGAAAGGACATGTCTCAAAGGACATGACTATTGGTTAAGGGAACCCCTACATGGGTATATAAAAGAGCCCTCATTCTCAATTGTATCTCATCTCATCTATTCATATTTTATACATTATTCCTACATGGATTATTATGTTATATTCCAAGTATTTTGGATAATTCTTGTGTGAGCGAACTTTGTTCGTCTCATTTCATATCAGAGCTTCATTTTTCTGATCCTGACTTTTGGCTAGAATCTTTATCAGACCTTGTCTAAACCAAATTTTGGCCAACCCCCATATATTATAGTTTCTCTGATCTTTCCAAGGTCCTTGATCATGGGCATTTTTCTACTTATCAAAGAAAAAAATTCAAGAAATATTAGAAATAGAAAATCACAAAAAAAACAAAAAGAAAAAGATAACTTGTCAATTTCACAAATCAGAAGTACTATGATCTGTTGCAAATTTTAAAATTTCCAAAGACATCCCACTACCAAAATCCATATCACTGCCAAGTCTATATGAATCGATCCGTACAACCTCCAATTCCAACAGTACTAGCTGCAAATTCCATGCATTTTTCGTACACTTCTGAAATTAATTTGTACCAATCAATTGAAAACCATACAACAGACCGCCACTGTACATTTTGTCATCAATTGTTCAGCCTGAACATCTTGAAAATATTGACCATACAACTAGAAATTGATCCATCCAGTCTACTAACCGTTTTATCTATCTGTACAATGCATATACAACAAAATTAAATATAGTACAATTAACTAATTCAGAGAGACCTGTACATCAGTGCATGCCATACCAACTGTTTGTTTTCGTTCTATGTTATATTTGTACAGTGCATAGGAATTTTATAGGCATTTACTCTGTACCAACCACCGTATAGCCATCCTCTTCTGCTAATTTCCATTTCCTCTTGTCTCTAATCGAACTCAAGGCCTCTCTTGCAGTGGATACATTGAAAACCAAGAGACTAACAAGGAACCATGACAGTACACACCAGCCATTGTATTACATTTTGTTGTTCTATACCAATCACCATACAAGTTATCAGTTGCCGCGTCTGTACCATCCATTGCTAATTCATATAACCGTCCAATTACATTGAAAATTCCGTACGCCATGTCTGTACGTTCGTACAGTCATGTGGGTGCAAAAATTATCGAGGATTTCAATTTGTTAAAGGAAGGTTAATGATTATTGGCATATTCTTTCAATAATACATTAAAAAAATAAGGGTCTCAAAAGGGTTGTATAGTCAATGTTAAAAATAGATAAAGAAAACATGAGGACTATCACAAGTCTAAAAAATTTCAAGGTTCAAAGAATTAAAATATACATATATTATCAAAGAGAGATAAAAGAGACCATTAAAATATATAAAAAGGAAAACTTATATATATATATATATGAATTTTTTTATTAAAAAGGAGTATAAGAGAAAATATTAAAGGATGAAGATATCTAATAAAAATTCAAAGATACATGTACCAAGTGAAAGGACAATTTCAAAAATTGTGAAGACGATATTAAAGAGTTACAAGGAATTACAAGAGATCCAGTTTAAATTATCAAATAAATATATAACCTTCATAATCAAATTATTAGTTACCGTAAATTTGCAACGAAAAATAAAATGGAGTCTAAAATGATGAATGTAAGATTTTCTTATGAAGGATGTCGCATTTCAACTTACAGGTTATTTACATTAAAGGGGATTATTCAATAAAGATAGGTTAACATCATTATCAGCATGACCCAAGATGATAATTATATTAATATTAATTTGGTGAATCAATTATTTATTTCGGAGCATAACATAAGTGAAAAGACAAATATTTTTTGCAAGAGACAATAGGAAATTAAATACTTGCAAGTAACAATTGATGATTATGAAAACATATCTCAATTCAATGTTACAACTATGTTGCAAGAAGAGATTGACATCATTCTTGGGTTACACTGGTTAACAAAACTAGGTACCTTCATTTTAAACATAGAAAAAAAGTTTGTGACTTTTCCCTATAAAAAGAAGATGATGACTCTTCAAGACATTACTATAAGGTCAAAATTGATAACACCTTCATCAAAAGACTTTAAATATATCTTGAAGGTGATCCTTCCAGATAATCAGAACTCGATATCAAAGATGCAAAAAGAATATGATGAAGACATTGCTGATAAAAACCAAGAAATATCTCGCTTAAAAAATCATAGTGAAAAACTACTTACTAAAATTAAGAAGTCAAGGGATAGAAAACAACATGTCTAGGAGTTGGAGTAAGAGAATCAAGATCTTAGGAAGAAATTATCAGGAAAGGATGAAGAGGCTTCTCGTTTGAAGAACCTTAATCAAAATTTGTGTGAACAAATTAAAAATATTAAAGATGAAAAGCCTGAAAATTGAAATATTATAAATAAAGTCGGCAAATCAGAAGATGAAGAAGAAATTTCATGCCTAAGGGTTCATAATAAACAATTAATAACACAAATTAAAAATTTGAAGCATGATAAGAATAATTTACAAGAAAAACTAGATCACAAAACATCATTAGTTGATAAGGAAATGATGATAGACCCAATCAACCTTACAACTCAAAAGGATGCAAATCCAGCCAATGTAAAGAATTTTTGTTAAGAACCTGAATAGATCTACAAATATAATCACCACAAATATTGAATACAAAATAGATCCACCGAGCAAAGATAGAAGAAACCACACTTTATTATTACCAAACCCTTGAGGTAGGGAAACACCATACAATGGATCCTATTATGGAAGGGATCCTCTCCTCTTCACTTGCCTCTTCGAGGGGGCATCCTCCTATTGAGCTACCGATCCAAATACAATAATTCTCTTCATGTCTCATTACATTGCTTGAACCCATTTATATAGTGCTACCATCACCTAAGAACATTCTAGAGGAGGATTCTTCTAGAAGTAGAACCTTCTACGAAGTCCTCTTACATTTATTATATATAATTACCCATTTATTATATCTAACTAACATAGTGGGCATTATTTAATAATATAGTGGACCTAGTCCACCTTACATTGAATGACCCCTACTATT
>SNQJ01S0003440.1:312528-339349 GCA_010110895.2 Picea sitchensis | reverse complement strand
TACCTCTCTAGCTACCTTACAATTTTTCAAATGTCAAGGTAAAACAAAGACATAGATATGAAGAAGACTCAAATCCAAAGGTTAATCAAGAAAAATATGCAAGTGTAATAAATAAATATCAAGTTGCAAGGATTCCTTATCGACATCCTAATAAAAAAAAACGATACTTCAACCAATCAATATATCAACATAAACAAATAACTGCTATGTCGAAGAATATTACTTCCACTACAAGTGCAGGTCAAAATAGAAGCTATCAGGGGAGTAGAAATGTATCAAGTTCTTTCCAAGAACCCTATAAAAACCCAAATTAGTTTAAGATTGAATTAGGATGGGTAGACTCGTTTACAATTTGACAGTTCTTCTCAAAGCTTAGAATATCCTATCGTCTCAGGTCCTCAACGATTACTAACTCAAGAATGAAGAATCAAGAGACAATAATTATAAGCTATAGCAAGAGATAAGTCTTCCATAAAGCATTCTCTGAGGACAAAGCATTTTTAAGGGGAAGTCAATGTTATGAACATAAATATACATATAAAATAGATATTAATAACATAACAATTAAATGATAATTAATAAATAATAAATATTAATAATGAAAGGACATGTCTCGAAGGACATGACTATTGGTTAAGTGCACCCCTGTGTGGGTATATAAAAGAGCCCTCATTCTCAATTGTATCTCATCTCATCTATTCATATTTTATACATTATTCCTACATGGATTATTATGTTATATTCCAAGTATTTTGAATAATTCTTGTGTGAACGAACTTTGTTCGTCTCAAAGAGGAAGAATATCAAGAATTGGAACAATCACAAGATTAGATCTAGAAGAAAATAATCTAACAATATCGAGTCATTCATTGGTCGACATCGATATTCCATAAACCCTCAAGATATAAGGATACATAAAAAATAAATAGTTAATAATGTTTATTGATTCTGGTAGTACCCATAACTTCATCAATTACAAATTAACAAAATATTTCAATTGACTTGTATTTCCGACATCAAAGTTTCAAGTAATGATTACAGATGGAGGTACCATAAATTGTTTAGGGAAGTGACATAATATTAATATCAATATGGGGGAGTATTTATTGGATACTCCCATCATTTCCATCCAAATGGGTGGTGTTGATGTTATTTTAGGGGTCCAATGGTTACAATCATTGGGAACAATGACCCTTAATTTTAAGGATATTTTCATGATATTTTCCTCAGAAGGAAAGGAAATTGATCTTAGATGTATCCAAGGGAAATCTTCTAAGGTGATAATCTATAATAACATGACAAAATTAATAAAAAAAGGGACACCATGGTGAAACTGCACAATTCTCCTCACTAGATGTTCAAACATCTATATCTTCTAGTTCAATGGATCCCCAAATAGTTTTCAAAAACCATTCCGACCTATTTGGAGATATTTCTAAGCATATTCCACTTGCTCGAGATGATGACCATGCTATTCATTTGCAACATGGAATCGTACCATCTAACATTAAGCCATACATGTATCCATATGCATAGAAGAGTGATATTAACTATATGATTTAAGAAATTCTAGAGGCATGCATCATTCAACCTAGCCAAAGTTATTTCTCTTCACCACTAGTGATGGTTATGAAGAAGTATGGTTCATGGTGTATGTGCCCAAATTACAAACAACTCAACAAAATTACCATGAAAGATAAGTTTCATATCCTTTTCATTGATGACTTATTATATTAATTGCATGGAGAAATTATCTTTACTACGCTGGATCTTCATTCGAGATATCATCAAATCAAAATGAGGTAGGAGGACATTCCCAAACAACTTTTAGAACACATGAAGGTCATTATTAGTTTTTGGTTATGCCATTTGGACTTACTAATGCATCATCAACATTTCAAATCTTGATAAATTCTATTTTGAAACCCTTCCTTAGAAAATTCGTGTTAGTATTTTTGATGACATACTAATCTACAAAAAATCTTGGTAAGATCATGTACAACATGTTGACAACATATTACAATTTTTGGAAGAGAATTTTTTTTATGAAAATCCTTCCAAGTGTGCCTTTGGGATTCAATAAGTGAAATATTTGGGTCATTTTGTATCTCATGAAGGTGTAAAAGTGGACCTTAACAAAATCAAATCTCTAAGGGAATGGTCAATTCTCAAAACCTTGACTAAACTTAGAGGACTCTTAGGATTGATAGGCCATTACCACAATTTTTTCAAGAAATATGGTCAATCATTGACACCTATAACAACATTATTAAAGAGGGAATCACTTCTTGGAAACAAGAAGAAACCAAATATTTTGAAAATCTTAAGGAAGTTGTGTGTACAAATTTTGTCCTAGCCACACATGACTTCACAAAAACATTTGTTGTGGAGTGTGATGCCTTAGGCCATGGCATTGGTGTAGCTTTAATGCAATACAGAAGATCCATTTCCTTTCAAAGTAGCCTACTTAAAGGAAAAAACTTACTCAAACCAATTTATGAAACATAAATGTTGGCCATACTACATGCATTTAATAAATGATGCCCTTAAAGTATGGACATTTTCACAGTTCCTCATAATTCTAAAATTAAACCATGTATATAGTTTTTTAAACGTCCAACGTTTCCAGTGGACAGTCCACCCATCATAAGGGATTGTTGAAGCAATGAGTATGAAAAGAGTGTTGGGATAGCGGGAATATAAAGGTGATGAAATATGATTGTTAGGGAAAAGGATAGACACAATCATTATAACTTACTCATTGTGAAAAAAAGGGGGAGTTATTTTGTTATTATTAAAAAGGTAAAAAATTATTAAAAGGTTAAATTTTAAAGCTAAAAGAATAGTTAATCAATAGTAATTATTAAATAATAATATAGTTAATAAAAAATTATTAAATAATAATACAGTTAATTAATTTAAATTATAATATAGTTAATCAATAATAATTATTAGATAAGAAAATAGTTAATATTAATTATTAATAATTAAAATATAGTTAATAATAGTTAATTAATTGAAATTAGTTAGAGGCCACGGATTGAAATATAATAGAAAAAGAAAGTTATTTTGTTATTATTAATTAATGTATAAAAGTTCAAATTATAAACTAAGAGAACATAATTAAGAGTAATTATGTATTGGAATTAGTTAGAGGTTAGGTAGTGAGGACAAGAAAAATAATAATTAAAAATTAAAGGATTTAGGAAGGTGGGAAATTGGTTAAAGAAAGGAACATGTGAGTAGATGAAAAGTTCAATAATATATTGAAAAGAATGATTAGTTAATAATAATTAATAATTATATTATTAATACTAATTAAATTTATATAATTAATACTAATTGCATAATAATAAGAAGTTATTAGAAGCTAGGAATAAGAATACTTGAGAATTAATTGAGAATCATGGATTTGGGATGATTAAATTGAAAATTATGGATTTAGGATGATAAAAATGATTGAGTAGAGATTGGAATGAGGATAATTTCTAACTAAGACAGTTGGGGTTGAGTAGAGATTGGAATGAGGATAATTTCTAACTAAGACACTAGTGTTGTTGCATAGGAACGAATGAGGAAATGGTGGCATAGGAAAGCCATAATAAATTTTAGTTTTATTGTTTGATGTGATGACTGATAGGTTTCCAAGATTGGATACATTTATACTCGTCTTCACAATTAAAATTGTTGGGATGTTTTTTGATTTCGAGAGCTTTGCATATGAGGTGAGAAGAGTAATAAGGTGTTGAGGTAAGGATTCTTCTTTTTTCAAAAAAAAAATAGATGTTCAACAATAGATAATTTGGGGATGCAATTGTTGGTTTTGTCATCTATGTTTTCTCTGAGATGAGATTTGAAGGATCTCCTAGTTTGGCTAATGTATGATTTTCTATAAGAGAAAGGAATTTGGTAAACTCATGGGCCGAGAATTGGTTCAAATTTTTCCTTGGCACTTATAAAGGATTGTTTGAGTAATAAGGCCTCATCACCATATTGCTCTTCTCACATCATACATGAATCTCTCGAAATCGAAAAAAATCCTAACAATTTTAGTCGTGAAGACAAGTTTAAACTTAACCAATCCTAGAAACCTATTAATCATTGCATCATACAATCAAACTAAACTTTCTTATGGATTTCATGTGTCACCCTTTCCTCGTTTGTTCCCATGCAACCCCCCCCCACCATCTTAGTCATAAATTCTCCTCATTCCAATCTCTAATCAATAATTTTTATCATCCTAAATCCACAATTTTCAATTTAATCATCCTAAATCCATGATGTTCAATTAATTTTCAATCATTCTTATTCCTAGCCTCTAATTACTTCTAATTATTATGTAATTAGTATTAATTCTATAAATTTAATTAGTACTAGTTATATAAATGTTAATTATTAATTATTATTAACTAACCATTATTTTCAATCTGTTTTTCTGATTTTGGGCCCGCAGGGGTGTAGACCGATTGGCAAGTCCGTGTAAATGGCAGGAACTATGTAAAATGGAGGTCTCAAGGTCGATTCTCACCCCGCTTTACCCGAAGGGCGTGCTTGCGGGATGTGCGTTTCTCCCCAGGGGTTATAAGGCATCCGACAGGATTCGACCCCGTGTCACGCGAGTACGATACTACCGTTGTTACCGATTCCCCTGAGCAAAAAAAAAAATTAAAAAAAAAATCTGTTTTTCTGATTTTCATCTACTTACAAGTTCCCTTTTTTAACAGTTTTCCTACCCTCCTAAATCCTTTAATTTTAAAATATTCTTTTTTTTTGTCCTCAATACATAACCTCTAACTAATTCCAATAACTAATTAATCTTAATTATATCCCCTTAGTTTATAATTTGACCTTTTATACATTAATTAATAATAACAAAGTAAATTTCTTTTTAAATTGTATTTCAATCCCTAGCATCTAACTAATTTCAATTAATTAATTATTGTTAATTAATATTAACTATTTTATTATTTAATAATTATTATTGATGAGCTATATTATTATTTCGATTAATTAACTGCATTATTCTTTAATATATTTTTATTAACTATATTATTATTTAATAATTATTATTGATTAATCGTTCTCTTAAATTTAAAATTTAACCTTCTAATATATGTTTACCTTTTTAGTAATAAAAAAATAATTCCACCATTTTTTTCAAAATGATTAATTTATAAAAAAATATGTCTATCATTTTCTCTAATGGTCGTATTTCTTCACCTTTATATACCCCTTACCCCAACACCCTTTTCATACTCATTGCTTCAACAATCCCTGATGATGGGTGGAGTGTCCACTCAAAACATTGGACATTTCAAAAACTCCATTCTTCTCTCCTCACAGCTTCCTCTTCTTCTGACCTAAGCCTCATTTCCAACTTTCATCCTCCTAAAATACCTTCATTGCACCATCCTCTAAATGCCTTTCCCTACACGTTTTCAAACTTGTTGACCAATCCCGTAGTTTCTCTTTCCACTCATCCCCCCTTCCCTTGTCTTGGCCACCAATCTTCCTCCTTGGTCCCCTTCCACTGCCATAAACTTATCCTCCTTTGTTTTGGATTCCCCCTTCCCTTCACCTTTTAGAGAAAGGATTTAATTTTTCCCTAGTTCCTCAATGTATTCCCATCGAAAATATTATTATTTCAATCGAATTTGTAACCCAAAGTATTTCCCCTCACAAAGTGGAAGAAATTAGGAAAGATCATGGTAGAATTCTCGAGTGTGCCAAACCTCCTAAACCAAATCTAACTAAAGACATATATCAATCTATTCGGCATATTAATAATAATCATGACATCATTATCTTGAAATTTGATAAAGGTAATGGCAATGTCATCTTGAATACCTTAGACTATTAATCCAAACTTATAAACCTCCTCTCCTCTTCTTATTACAAACCTCTCATTAAAATCCCATTGAATACCATCACTAACCTAGTCAATAATTCCATTAAATCTTCCTCCCTATACCCAAACATTCAAAAGAAACAGATTCCCCATAACCCAAAACCCCACAAATATATGGACAACAAAAAATACACAAGAAATACATCCCCCTTAGACCCATAGTTATCACAATTGGTGCCCCCACCCATGCCCTTTCCTACTTTTTGGTTGTTAAACTTAATCCCCTTACGAGAAAAACTTCATCATTCATTAAATATTCCTCTAAATTCATCCCAAAAACTCATGATATTGAGCTTGATGACTAAGACTTACTAGTAATATTTGATGTTATATCTTTATTTACCAAAATTATTTTCCCTGAAGCATTAGACCTCATCTCCAAGATGGTGGACCATGAAACCATAAACCTAATTGAAATATGCCTTATCTCCACCTTATTCACCTTTAAAGACACTTTCTATGAATATTTTCAAGGAACATCCAAGGGGGTCTTCTCTATCCCTCATGGTTGCTAACATTTTCATGGAGCACTTTGAGACTTCATCCCTCAACATCTTTCATATCAAACCTAAATTTTGGCTCATATTCGTTGATGAAACTTTCATGATATGGCCTCATTGTCTTTTGTAACATCCCCAAACATCCATAGGTCAGGGTGTTGTCACAAGGTCAGACCCGGGGTTCAATGCTTCAACATCACACCAATAAAACCCTAACTACCAGCCCTTTCAGCAACACCTGTGAAGCATATGAAGTCTCACCCGAGGTAGAGGCAGGGGTGGTTGCAGGACTCAAGTGTCTACAACCTAGCTGGGACATAGATTTGTGATTACAATACTATAATAAAGAACTTAGTAATTACCATTCATTAGTATTCAACCAGTATTTACTTTGCAGATAAAACCCTAATTACATAGCAACATACTATTCAACCAGAGCTACACATCTAAGCACTTAGCATAAGGAAACAAATCAGATCTAGCATCTTATTCACATCATTAGGCACTAAGCTATCATATTCATCTAAACATACATTATTGCACTAAGAACTAATCACATAAAAAATATAACAACCATAATGCACAAAGCAACCATAACACAGGATATACGTGGTTCACCCTAGCGTGGGGTTACATCCACCGACTCTTCCTCTTTTTATGATATTCTATCAAGCTTCTTACATGCACAAAGCCTAAAAATCCTACTCTACAGAGGACATGATATCTATGTGCACATCACCAGATCCTCCTTCCACAAGTTAGGTCACATCACAAATCCTTCTTACAGTCTACACATAAGCTTCCTACAATCACTTGCACTTAGCTTCTGCAAGTGTTCAACACATCATGCACAAATCATTCATACTATCTGCACTTATCTCACTGACCTATAATGTCACATCATCTCCACCACCTACTTACTTCACCTAGTTATCTATTTATATGTTACAAAAAGGACCTAAACATGGGTAAACCCATGGGACGACATCCCCATACCCATTACATAAACCCTAATCCCAAAAATGCCCTCAAAAGGGGTCAAGATCCCACGATCTCCACTTCGACTTGCACTCCGCCTTCGACCAGCTTGTCGAAGTCCCAAAATAGGTCAAACATGACCAAGGATCTCCAAAAATTGGTCCAGGGCCAACAAGCCCCCAACACTCACTTATGACTCATCCCGAGTCACTCTTCTCTGGGTAACTCTACCTCAAATGCCTCAAGCTTGGATCATGCTGCTTTGACCTGCTACTTCGCCAAGGCCTCCTGCTCTATGAACTCTTTAATAACTTCCTCATTAATAGGTCCCTTTAAGCGTTGTTCTACCGAAGTGAATACTTGTTCCAGCTCGACTCCTCGGCCTTCAATCTTCTCAAAAAGTAGGCAATATGCATCGTGGACTGGCTCGAGCTTCTGAGTTACTTCCATGACTCTGCTTTGTATGGCATGGACCTGTTGTTGAGTTGTGCACTGTTCTTGGGATCTTTTCATCCTCTCAACTGCTGATAGTAGTTTCAGTTGCGCTTGTACTATTGTAACTTGCTTCTTTGCCTCCTGGAGTTGTGACTCTAGTGTCTTCAATTCAGGGTCCTCGGTAAGTCACTCATAGGTCTGTGCACTGCGACTACTTAGTTGTTTACATTCCATGGCTAAATCTTTGATCCTTTCAACTGCACTCTGGGAAGTTGCTTCTCTCTATTCTTGGACATCTATGGAGTGCTTGGCACTTTTTGTAGCTCTAGTTCCATGACCTTCTATTGAAGCTGCTGAATGGATTCAACAATCTTTTCCACTTGATCTTCCACTGGGTCTTCTTCCATTTGTTCTAAGCCCATCATAGAGTGAAGTGCTCTGTGGACTGCCTCTTTGACTCCAACCTGCTCCACAAGCAACTGTTTTTTCTTCTACTGGATATTTTCTCTATCCTCTTTGAACTTGGTTTGGAGGTCATCCCTCTCTTGCTACGCAACTCGACGTTGCTCCATAAATTCTTATTATGCTTGCTTCAGGGCCGTTGTGGCCTATTCTTTTTCTTCCTCCACGCAACAAAGTCGAGCTTCGGTCGCATTAGCTATTCTTTGGAGTTGGGCCAACTCATCTCCTAACTCTTTTTCAACTGATGGAGGGGGTACAGTGGACACTATGTGATTGGAGTGAAGGGCTTGTTGGGAACCTCTTATCTTTGTCTCAATTATATGATACATGGCTTCTTGTTTTTCTTCAGTTCCCTGTAAAATATCTTCCAAGGCGTCTGGTACAACTACGATAATGAAGTCAAAGTCATCGATTGTGAGCACAGTCTGCAACTTCACCTTAATATATTTGGACTTCTTATGCGATGTAGGTTTCGTGGGGTAAACCTTTCTTTTCTTATATGTATCTACGCCATCAAGGGGATTCTATGGCAGTGTTACTTCGCCTTGCTTCTTCTTGTCTTCTTCCTCTTCTTTTTCCACTTCATCACCACCTTCTTCTCGAGGTCAATCTAAAGAAGTCTCTTATGATGCACTAGTCATCTCCTATACCCCTTCTTTCTTATTCCTTCTTCTACTGCTGGGTGCATCGTATTCTTCGCGAGTAACCACTGGGCTTCCAATGAGGTCTGGGTCAGAAATTTCTTCCTGGTTGACTGGTATAAGGAACTTCGCGGGCCATTCCTTAGTGATTTCTTCTAGGTCCTCCTCTGGGATCTTGTATTAACTCTGCAACTCTTCTTTACTCTTGTTTATGCACGCAGTGATATATATAAAATGACTATCTGCACAGAACTTCATAAGGGGCCTGAACCTGTCCAGAGTGTTTGACATCATATGAGGGAAAGAATCGATAGCCCTCTTCAGCTGCAGGCAGTAGGTATGGAATTATTTGTTCGACTACTATTGTTTTCCCATATCACTCGAATACCAGAGTGTGCTGAACTTCATAGCAAGCGGCTCGAGCGGCTCAATGTCAGGGAAGGTCGCACCTTCCAGAATCTCCCAAGTAGTAAACACGATGAGGATCAACAACTAGCTAAAATGGAACTCATAGCCCTGATCCTGAGCTTCACGACAATCCACTTCTAGATGGTTGACTAAGTAACTAACTCAGTTCATCTGGAGTCCTTCCATGCATTTTCTAGCGAGGTCAACAACAAACCTTGTGACCTGTGTGGGTCTGTTCTTTCGGATTAGCTTACCAACAATCAACTGGAAAGAAAGGTGCACTGCACCATTCTGAGTTGAGGATACCTTGTAGCCTCACATCCCCTTTTCTACATCACCGTAGGTATCTTTAATCCTCTGTGACAGGTCATGGTCTGCAACCTTCCCTAGGTAAACGTATTGTGGGTCTAGTCCCTACATGCTTAATCTAGTGATCCTATGGCTCAACACCAGATCGATGGTGAGGCATCTGTCTAGCCATAAATAACCACCGTGGAAGCACGACAAAAGGAGTTTAATGCACACGTTAACCTCCTGGTGCCTTCCAAAATGTGGTATCTTCATCACATTCAAGATAATGGACCTCGCTATGTCCATGGTCTATGGATGGGGGATGATCTTCAACTTCTTCCCCTTGGTCTTGGTCAAGTACTTGTGAGGCACGAGCATGCCACAAATCTTGCGGTCTCCTAGATTATAATCACTGATATTCAAGGTCATAATCCTCTCCAACTGCGATTTGACTGCGTGTATCCCCTTTGGGAGCTACGCAGTGATGACTGTGTAGTCGAAATCCCTCGGGACACTATCATGACTCACCACACCGTCCAGGCGTGGAAAGTAGTTGGGTAGGATGGATGGGATAAAATTCGCATTCTCCAAGTCATCTCGATTCTTGGTTTGTTTCTCAGCTGCAGCTCGGGATGGTCCGGATCCGCGAGCAGTTGAAGGGGAGGATTGCACTCCTCGTGTCGATGAGGCTTAAGCTCCTATGGACATCACTTTCTCAGCCATTAGATCGATTAGAATTTCCTCTACTGACTTTTCTACTACGCTAATGTCATCTAACATGCACGCTCGAGATCAGATATCTCAGGTTGATGAACAATTACTCAATGCAATAGGATGGATGGTGAAGTCTCAATGATCATAGTGATGTAGCAGTCAACTTCTCTGTGGGCTCAAGAAATCACTATTTGCAAAAGTGTTCTTAGTACAATGTTCAATGAGATAAATAGGAAATATCGTAACAGTTTCTTCCAATGGGTCGGAAAGCTTTCATTAATGCACTTCCATCCATTATGGCGCCATTCTAATGGTCCAATCGTGAGCTTTGAGGTCATAACTGCTTTCTTAACTATTCTGGAGCATTGGTCTAATGGTCATAATGCCTCCAATAGTTATATCACTATGCCATGGTGAAGTGCCAATTTGTGTTGTACTAATATTCCGATGAAGTTCAAATTATAGAAACCTTCCTTCTGCAAAGGTCTATCTGGGGCTTCTTGCAATTTTTCTAACTTGGCTTTCTTCTTACTCAGTTTTCTATCCTTATTTCATGTAATATGAGTCATTGGGTTCCTCTTACCATTTTGATTCTTATATTCTCTTGGCAGAGTAACTTCTTGTTGTTGACGGTATTTCATATGGTTCGAGTGTAATACTTCTTTTCTATCTAGGGTAGGTGCTATGCTTTCCTGTATGGATAGGTTCTTCAAGTCTATTTGTGTTATTTCAGCTTCGACATCCAAATATTTGGTCCTTAGTATCTTCGACTTGTTCTCCTGTTATGCTATCAAGTGTGTTATTCTCCTAGTCATGAAATCTGTTAATTATTTATTTTTCTGTTCTAGGGATTCCTCTTCTTTTTTTCTTCGGATCTGATCTTTCTCAATCCAGGTTTTTCCTAATAGCATAGAAAATGGGGCATTGTTTTCAATAAACTTAATGACCTCAAATTCTACCTCTGTCAAAGTTCCATGAGCACTCATAGATGTCTGGGTTAGTCTTCCACATAGGTTTATCAACTTTCCTTTAAACACTCCTATTCTTCCCAATGAAGGAATCATAGCAGGGCCTAGGCTTTCCCAAAATTTCCCAAGTTCTTTATGTCATGATATTCACTTGTGTTTCCTCATCCAGAACACAGTATATGTCAAAGTCTCCTATTCTTTCTTCTATGCATTCATTGTCTTTTAAAACCTCTAATAGATTGGTGTCTCTATGATCGTTCAGGGTTTCTTTCATCTTTAGTAATACAGTCTCTAATTATTTCTAGGATTATGCTAGAGTCTTAGTCTCTTGGCCTTTCTCATGGTTTTCTTGTCCCATATTCATATTTTTAGCTTTAACAATCATTCTAGGGAAATCCAAAACTTCATGGTCCATAGCTTTACAAAAAAGACAACTAGGTCTTCTACTAGGGAAATCCTTAACAAGGTGTCTCGGTCTTCTGTAAATTTTTCGAAGGGTTAATCCTATCTTTCTCTTAAATGATCCCCAATTCTTCCTGTACTGTGCACTAGGATCATAGTATCTATCTTGCAAAAAAATCTTTCTAGGATCCTGCATCCATTTTTCAGTCCAAACATTCTTTCTATGCATAGGAATAACATATCCCTCACTATTTCTATTAGATCTACTCATATCAAATCTTCTTTCTTCTAGTTGTGCCCTAGTTTTCAGTCTAGGACAAAATTTATCGAATATACCTAGATCCATACTTTCGAAACAAAAAAATTCACTTAACTTACTTTCATCAAAACATAAAGCTTTCAGATCTGATATTTTTCACTACTCTTACCTTTTTCATAGCACCCATCTTTTAGATCTTACCTCTTTTAACAAAAAAATTCACTGATCTTAACTTTTTTCTTCATATCTGATTCCTTTCTTAGCACAAAGCTTCGCAAGTCGAGTAGAATACTATGCACTAAAGAAACATATCTACGCACATAGATTTCTTTCTTTTCCTCAGTTCCCAGCAATCACAGTTTTAGGTCTTGACAACAAAATCATTTGTTGGCACAAGGGAAGACCTAGGGTTCAACGCTTCAATAGCACACCAACAAAACCCTAACTACTGGCCCTTTCGGCAACACCTGTGAAGCAGATGAAGTCTCACCCGAGGTAGAGGCAGGGGTGGTGGCAGGACTCAAGTGTCTCCAACCTAGTTGGGACACAGATCTTTGATTACAATACTCTAATAAATCACTTAGTAGTTACCATTCATTAGTATTTAACTAGTATTTACTTCACATATAAAAGCCTAATTACATAGCAACATAGTATTCAACTATATCTACACATCTAAGCACTTAGCATAAGGAAACAAATCAGATCTAGCATATTATTCACATCATTAGGCACTAAGCTATCATATTCATCTAAACATACATTATTGCACTAAGCATTAATCACATAAACCATATAACAACCATAATGCACAAAGCAACCATAAACACAGGATATGCTTGGTTCACCCCAGCGTGGGGCTACATCCACCAACTCTTCTTCTTTTTATTATCTTATGTCAAGCTTCTTACATGCACAGAGCCTCAGAATCCTACTCTGCAGAGGACAAGAGATCTGAATGCACCTCGCCAGATCCTCCTTCCCTGAGTTAGGTCACAACATAAAGCCTTCTTACAGACTACACATAAGTTTCTTACAATCAATTTCACTTAGCTTCTTCAAGTATTCAACACATCATGCACAAATCATTCATACTATCCGCACTTAGCTCACTGGCCTACAATGTCACATCATTTCCACCACCTACTTACTTTGCCTAGTTATTTATTTATACATTACAAAAAGGGAATAAACATGGGTAAACCCATGGGCCGACATACCCATACCTGTTACATAAACCCTAATCTAAAAAATTCCCTAAAAAGGGGCCGAGATCCCGTGATCTCCGCTTCGACTTGTGCTCCACCTTCGACCAGCTTGTCGAAGTCCCAAAATAGGTCAAACATGATCAAGGATCTCCAACACTTGGTCAAGGGCCAACATGGGGCATGCTACCTTTAATCCCACGCTTGGACTTCAGACTCTTACTGATACCTTCTTTAATTAATAAGAATGCATAGGATACAAGATTTAACGACATGCATAACAATATCTAGCAAGCATGCATAATCTAAGATTTAGTTAAACAATAATTAAATTGCACAGTGGAATACATTCATCCACAGTTAATAATATCACAACAGAGAGGACTTATATTTATAAAAAGGTGACACCAACCGGCTACAGACCAAGGATGTTCCACCCAATCGTAGACACCACTGCTCCAAATCTCAACAGCAATGTCACCCCCGAGCTAGGGCTATGAATCCACAAGGACAGTTCCAGAGTGTACATGGGTTCCCAAACTAGTCATCTCTCAAGCTCTCACAGTTTTCCCAGCACCCACAACAATTCAAGTACCCAACTCTCTTCTACCCAGCCTGTACCACCCAAGAGAATGGACCTCCACCCTTCTCTGCCACGTAGTCCCTCAGGCAGTGCTTCTCCTTTATTTTGGGGCCTCCAGCACAACTGGTCCAGAATATAAATGATGGAACCCTTAGGACTCGTATTTGTGATCAAAATAGGGCACAAACCAACACATCTTACATGCAGGCCCCAAGTCATGGATGGATTGCACTATCGACCATTACAACCAACTATCCTGTGGCTAATTTTTCAGCAGTTCCTTTCCCTTTACCAAGCCAAGACGCAGGTGAAGATGGATCAATGGATGGGTAAGTGAGTGCATGGAAGGGCGTGAGGGAAAGAATGGTATGAAATGTAGAAGGTAAGGAGTGGACGAGACAATGACCAATGAACAACCCCACAATAAGACCATGGATGGGTTAAATATCTCTCATGGGGAATCAATAACGTCCTGGTATTCCCCAAGAATCTCACATAATCAATCCCCTTCCTTAGACAAAAAGGGTAATTAAAATAGGAATAAACACTTAGCCCCTTAAGCCCCCTCTCTTGTGGAATCATAGCCCCCTATAACTCTAGTCCTTATTCGTCTAGCAACCAACCATGTATTTATTATTACTAATGATAAAAGCCATTACATGTCTCGGGCACACTCACCTTTTGATAATTGTTTGGGAACTATGGCCTCTCAACATTGTAACAATACATTATTTAAAATGGGGTTTCAAAACTCGGGGTGTTACATCCCCTCCCCCTTATTTTGGCACTCTCCTTAGTGCATATACAAAATAGAGATCAAAATCTCAAATTTATTCAAAAATCTGTGGGTACTCTACCCGCATGGCATCTTCATGCTCCCAGGTAGCATCTTCAGGACCGTAGCAGGTCCACTAAACTTTTACCATCTCTATAACTCAATTCTGTAGCATTTTGACTTTTCTATCCAATACTCGGACTAGCTGAACCTGAAAATCTCCCTTTGTCTCTACCTGAATCAGACGCCAAACAAGAACATGGTTAGGATCATGTACATATTTATTTAGTAAAGATACATTAAATACATTATGCACATTCATGGATGTAGGTAATGTAAGCATATATGCAACTAGCCATATTCTGTCCAATATTTCAAATGGACCATAGAATCTGGATGCCATCTTTGTACAAGTACCCAATTTCAAAGAGATTTTCTTGGGCTTCACTTTCAAAAGTACATGCTCCCCTACTTTAAATTCTCTATATGTCATGTTCTTATCTGCATAAAATTTCTGTCTATCCTGAGATACCTTTAAATTCTGCTTGATCTTGACCACCTGGTCTTCCATGTCCTTGAGCAACTCTGGCCCAAGTACCACTCTATCTTCTGGGTTGTCCCAACTTACTGGAGTATTGCATTACCTACCGTACAATTCTTAAAATGGAATCATTCTCAATGAATCTTGATACCCATAATTATATGCAAACTCAACCAAGTGTAAGTAATCTTCCCACTAAGATGACTTATCCATCACATACATTCTTAGCATGTCTTCAATTATTTGATTGACCCTCTCTATTTGCCAATCTATCTGGGGAAGATATGGTGTGCTAAAGTTTAGATTTGTGCCAAACCCTTTGAACAATCCCCTCCAGAAATTGGAAGCAAACTTTGTATCTATGTCTGAGACGATTGTCCTAGGTATCCCATGCAACCTAGCAATTTCCTTCATGAAAATTTATGCAATATTAGCCATTGTATGCGTTGTCTTCACAGGCACAAAATGAGCAACCTTTGTTAATTTGTCAACCACCATCATGATTAAATCATGTTGCTTATTTGTTCTGGGAAATCTTGTGATGAAATCCATGGTGATCACTTCCCATTTCTTCTCTGGGATTGGCAATGGCTACAACAAACCCGTTGGGTGCCTATGCTCAACCTTCACCTTCTAACATTCCATACATCGAGCGATGTAATCAACAACATCCTTATTCATTCCTGGCCAAAAGAATTGTCTTCTTATTGATGTAATTGTTTTCTGGTAATCGAGATGTCTAGCATAAGGAACATCATGCATTTCCTTCAGTACCAAATTCTTTAGTTATCCAGAACTAGGAACATAGATTATATTTTTATGCATGAGTAATTTGTCTTCCTTTATCTCATACTCTTTTATTTTCTGCTGGACATATCCTTGCTGTATGTTTTCCTTTACCCATAGGTAATGTTGGTCTATAACAAGGCCATCTAAAATTATTCTCTTCAAGTCTGACTAATACATACTGACAACAGTAGCATGCATGATATGCACTCTTCTACTAAGTGAATCGGCTAATTTATTCTCCTTTCCCTTGATATGCTTGATATCGAAGTCATATTCACTTACTCAACTTGGCATACAACTGATGTTCTCTCAGTACTTGAAATATTAGTCTTAAGTGATGTTCATGCTCCTCTTTAGACTTAGAATAGATAAGTATGTCATCCAGGAATACTATGACAAAATTATCCAAATAATTTCTGAATATGCCATTCATTAAGAACATGAATACAATTGGTGCATTAGTCAGTCCAAATGGCACCACTACAAATTCATAATGCCCATACCTAGTCCTAAAGGTTTTCTTATGAATTTCTTCTTTCTTAATTCTTACCTGATGGCATCTTGCCCTCAGGTCAATTTTTGAAAATATCTTTTCTCCTCTTAGCTGATCAAAGAGGTCATCAATTCGGGGTAGAGGATAATTGTTCTTTATAGTGTACTTGTTTAGCTATTGGAAGTCAATACATAGCCTCAAGGTTCCATCCTTATTTTTGACAAAAATTACTGGTTCCCACCAAGGTGAAAGACTTGGATGTATGTACCCTTTCTTCAACAATTCATCCAACTGCATTTGTAATTATTTTAACTATGGTGTGCTCATTCTGTAAGGTGTTTTTGACACCGGGGTAGCTCCTGGCACTAAATCAATTGAGAAAACTATCTCCCTTATTGGTGGAAATCCGGGTATTTCTTGGAATACATAGTCAAATTCATGTAGTACTGATAAATATTTGAGGCTTGGCCCCTTTTTATTATCTGGCTCTTCCACATGAGTTGCATACAATTGACATCCTTTCCTAAAACAACTTTTTAGTTGTAAGACTGAAATATCACTTATAGAGATGGGTCTTGGAACTCCTTTCGCAGTGCTCTGTTTTTTATTTCCATCAAGACATGTAAATGTCTTGTTATGATAATCTAGGACAACATGATTCTTGTCCAACCAATCCATTCCAATCAGAATATCATAAGACCCCAATGGTATGATATTTAGATCAATACTAGTATTCATGCCATTAAGACTTATTGAACAACTTTTGACCATATCATGGATTCTTCTTTTGGTTCCAGTGTCTAACTAAACCAAACTTTCTTTTCCAAGTTCACTTTTATCCAAATGTAATCTATCCACTATCTTAGGATCAATGTAGCAATGACTTGCTCCTGAATCAATCAAAATAGAAACAGGTTGATTTGTGATCTTACCTTCCACCTCGATCATATTGGACTGGTACTCTGCTTGTCGATCATTTAAAGCTGCATATATTCTTCCTATATCTTCGACTGTTGTAGCCTCTTGGATGTTGTGCACAGTCTTCACTCTATCCTTTCTATGTGGGAAATCCTTGTACAAGTGATCTTCCTTGCATCCCCAAAATTGGATTGGTGGTCTTCCCTTTTTTCCCAATGAATATTCCTTCTTGGAATCTCCCTTAGCATACTGATCTTGATGATTTCTATTAGGATCATTCCTATTGAAGGGAAGTTTGAATCCTTTCCTCCTTTTATCGGACTTCGCATTTTTATTTTCCTTCCAAGATTTATGCAGGGATTCTCTTCCTCGACCTTGCTCATACTGGTATTTATCCTTCCTAATGGCCTCAGTCAAGGTCTTGGCTTCATCATACTTGATCTTTTCCTTATAAAAGGTTGGTGATGCACTTATAAATCTCTATATTTTCACTTTCTCATCACCAATGAACCTGACATACTTTAACAATCCCAAGAAGTTCTTCTCGTATTCTTTCATAGTCATGCTTCCCAATCAGAGTTCAAATAACTCCTACATTTTCTTTTCATATAAATTCTTTGAGAGGTACTCCTTCTGGAAATACTTCTTGAACTTCTTCCAAGTGATCCTACTTTCATTAACATGTTCTACTTGCTTCAGATGGTCCTACCACATTGCAACTTTCCTGTGTAAATGGTAGGTGGAAAATTTGGCTTCCATTTTGGAAGAATAGTTATGCAACTAAAAATATCTCCTGAGTCCAAGAAACCATGCTTCGACATCATCTTTCATTTCTTTTTCACCCTCAAAGGAAGGTGGCTTGAGCTTCCTCAACTCTCCTTGCAAACTATCTACCTCTTGTTTCCTTCTTTGGTGTATGATATGAGACACCTCTACACTACTTACGGTATCTTCTGATGCATAAAAATTTCTTTCTGAGTAAGGAGGTGAGTGGTGTCCATGAGCTCTGCTAGTAGTTCTGGAATAACCATCTCTTCCATGATCATCCCTTCTTTCATGGCACCTACCTTATTCCTCTTCTCTTGAGTTTGATCCCTTATTTGTTTGTCTCTGCAACTGATTTAAGATTTGCAACACTTGATCATTTATCTAACTTTTCTCTCTCATCAGTCTCTCATTGTCTACTTTGTATCTCTGCACTTCCATCTTCAGGCTTCTTACCGTTTGTATTAACGTTTCCTTCTCTCCTTTTCCCTTATGTCCATTGGACTCTATCTCTGCATTACCAACTCTGGTGTTCTGGCCTTTGGCCTCCTTATCATGATTGGAGGCTCCCTCGCCTTATTCCATTTCCTCAGTATGCATTCTAAGTTGATGTGCCTAAGCCCCTTAATTATGAAAAATGTGCAATCAAACATTTTATTAGAATTATGCATATGATAAACAAAATTGTCAACAATGCTACAGTTCCTTTTGCTTATTAATGTAGACCCGCTTCTATCCTAAGGCTATGTGACTTCCCAGTGAAGGTTCTTCAATCCCGATCCGAATTGGCTCTCTAAAACCTTTATGGTTTTTCTATGTATCTAAACACATGCCCTTCTGGATTTTCATGCGTAGGTCCGATGGCCCCCACGACCTTCTCCTTCACCATTGTGAAAATCTCAGAGTTGGTGCTAGCTCGTTTTCTCTTGGCCCCTCCTTAGATATGACCTTAGGTGGTGACCTCACACAGACATGAGATTATGGCCATGCCCAAAGGTGGTTTGGAACCAAACTACTTTTCTCCCCACAATTTACCTCAAGCCACCACGTGTCCTTTTTCCAAAACCGTGGTCTCGATTGCAGCCTACCCTTGAATTTGTAAATACTGAGCACCTCTTATCCCCACAATGCGAGATGACTGTCGATCTTGTGGTATTGACGGTGCTTCTAAATGGATGACCAAGATATACCTCTTGAGAACCAACAGTTCTGATTTACCTCTCCGAGATCGACAGTTGTGGTTGTTTCGAAATTCCGAACTTTGAAATTCTCAAGTCTCAAACTTTAGTTCCCTCGAAATACATGGGATTATACCACAGGTCCTTTTGAATCAGATGGTGGGGAATTAATTTGGATGATTCGATGATCATGATTTACTTTGGGTCCTTACCAGGAATCCACAGCTTGACACCACTTGTTCTCCTACTCTGACGGTTCAGGTCTACTTTGGACAATCCGACAGTCGACGTTTACTTCGGGTCTCTGACTCTCTGGGCTTCAAGAGTTTCAACTCTCAATTGAAACCTCTCGGAGTAATTTCTCCAGAGTCCATGATCTGTCGCCACATAGAGAAATACTTTAAGAGGACACGTGGTCCAATTAAGAAGGTGACACATGTCACGTCCTCTCTGACATTTCAATCATTTACATGCTCAAAACTTATTAAGACATGGCACAAATCCCATGTGTCCATGTCATCCCTGGTGAAGTCTACAAGCCACATCACTTCAAAAATTCTAGGGTCCACATCACCTCCTGGTGATTTCATTGTGCCCCACCACTTCGACTCTTCAGGCTTCGGGACTTCAAGAGTTTCAACACTAGCACACTTCCAATTCTCTTGAACTCTGATTTCCCAAACTAGACAAACTGCCACCATGTGTATCCCTTATTGGAAGGCCCACCTGTCCTCCGATCCAATGATTTTGGATCTCTCTTGATCCTATAGTGGATATATTTCTTGAATTCAAAGGGGGACGATCATGATCCTTCAAACCCCTTACAATGGGTCTCTGGCATTCTATCTCTTGCGTAGATTCTGCAATGCCATTCCTCTTTAGATTTTCAACTTCACGGTCAGAGTTTGATCTCGACCCCGAGACTCTGACCAATAGACCCAACCCATACCCGCCCGGTGTTTAAACCAACATCTCTGATACCAAACTGTAACATCCCCAACCACCCACAGGTCGGGGGATGCTACCTTCAAGACCACCCTTGGAATTCAGAATCTTACCAACACCTTCTTTAATTAATAAGAATGCATAAGATACAAGATTTAGTGACATGCACAACATTATACAAAAATCATGCATAATCTAAGATTTAGTTAAACGATCATTAAAATACACAACATAATACATTCATACACAGATAATAATATCACAACAAAGAGAACTTATATTTTTAAAAAGGTGACACCAACTAGTTGCAGACCAAGGACGTTCCACCCAACCGTAGACACCACTGCTCCAAATCTCACCAGCAGTGTCACCCCTGAGCCAGGTCTATGAATCCATAAGGAAGGTTCTAGAGTGTACTTGGGTTCCGAAACCAGTCATCTCTCAAGCTCTCATAGGTTTCCCAACACCCACAATAATCCAAGTACCCAACTCTCTTCTACCCAACCTGTAAGAGAATGGACCTCCACCCTTCTCTACCATGCAGTCCCTCAGGCAATCCTTCTCCTTTATTTTGGGGCCTCCAGTAGAGCTGGTCCATAATCTCAATGCTGGAACTCTCAGGACTCGCAGTTGTGAGAAAAACAGTGCACATGCCAACTCATCTTAGACTTGAAGACCCCAAGTCATGGATGGATTGCACTAGTGACCATTACAACCAACTATCCCATGGATAATTCTCAGTAGTTCCTTTCCCTTTACCAATCCGAGACACAAGTGAGGATGGATCAATGGATGGGTAAGTGAGCGCATGGAAGGGTGTGAGGGAAAGAATCGTACGAGATGTAGAAGGAAAGGAGAAGACAAGCCAATGACCAACGACCAAACCCACAATCAGACCAGGGATGGGTTTAAATATCTCTCGTGGGGAATCAAGAACTTCCTTGCCTTCCCCAAGAAGCTCACGTAACTAATCCCCTTCCTTAGAAAAAAAGGGTAATTAAAATAGGAATAAACACTTAGCCCCTCAAGCCCCCTCTCTTATGGAATCATAGCCCTTATAACTCTATTCCTTGTCCGTCTAGTAGCCAACCATGTATTTATTATTAATAATGATAAAAACAATTACATGTCTCGGGCACACTGGCCTTTTAATAATTGTTTGGGCACTCTGGCCTCTCATCATTATAACAATACATTATTTAAAATGGGGGTTTCAAAACCTGGGGTGTTACATCTTTCCTCATTGACTTCCTTCCTCAACCATTTAAATAACATTCCCCCCCACATCCAATTCACTATGGAAATGGAGGACAAATCCCTCCCCTTTCTTAACATTATCATAGCTCACCTCCCTAACGGTTTCTTTATCCACTAATTTTATTGCAAAAAGACTCATATTGACCAATACCTTCATGCCCAATCCCATCACGATCCTGGTCAAAATTCTATTTCCCTTAAAAGTCTTGTCACTCAAGCCATTCGAATATTTGACCCCCAATTTCTTGAGAAAGAAAATGCCCACCTAACCAAGTCCCTTTTGTCTAATGGATACACCTCCTCTCAAATTAACAAATATTTTTTCTCATCCCTCAACCCTAATTCAAAATTTTCTTCCTCCTCTCCCTCCCCTAGCTCTCCTTTCTCTCCCCAACATCCAAGGCACAACTGATCACATATCCAAAATTATTTCCATAAAGAATATCAAATCTGTCTTCAAGACTTTCAAAACTATCAAACAATCCTTCATAGTTTCCAAGGATAGATTTGACCCAATGCTTGGCTCAAGAGTTTACCAAATTCTCTTCTCCTGTGGAAAATCATACATTGTCCAAACTAGGAGATCCTTCAAAGCCCGTCACAAAGAATACATAGCTGACATAACCTGCAATCACACCTCGAAATCAGCTATTGTTGAACAACATTTCGATTCTAAACATCTATTTTGTTTTGACAAAACTAGAATCCTGGCCTCAACGCCCTATTACTCTTCTTGCGTCATATGTGAAGCTCTCGAAATCGAAAAATATCCTAACAATTTTAATTGTGAAGATGAGGATAAACTTGGCCAATCTTGGAAACTTGTCATTCATCGCATCAGAAAATCAAACTAAAATTTATTATGGCTTTCCAGTGCCACCCTTTCCTCATTTTTTCTCGTGAAACCCCCCTCCCCCACCCACCCCCCTCCTTAGTAAAAATATCTCTTCATTCCAATCTCTAAACAATAATTTTTATCATCCTAAATAATGATTCTCAATTATTCTTATTCCTAGCCTCTAATTACTCCTAATTACTACGTAATTAGTATTAATTCTATAAATTTAATTAGTATTGATTATATGATTATTAATTAATAATTATTATTAACTAGCCATTATTTTCAATTTATTATAACTGATTTCTTACATTCCTAAATCCTTTAATTTCAATTATATTTCAATCCTTAGCCTCTAACTAATTTTAATTAATTAATTATTAATAACTACTTTTAATTATTATTAAAAAAAAATGTAAATAAAAAGTATTGTATTACCTTTCTTTAGAAAAAATCACACATGTTTGAGTATATACTAGAGCATGCCATTTGTTCTACCACCGTAGTGGAAACCATAACGCATGTACACCATTGTTCATAAACCTTAAAAAATACATTTGTCAAAAACATGGGGACTTACCACATGTTCTGCCACAAGTGTGGAAACCAAAACAGGTGATGGACTGAGTTCCCTGACCAACTAGTGCCAGAACTAGATTTTGTGGTGTGAAAAAGACTTAACACTAAGACTAGAGATAAAACCTGTAAGAGCACTAGACATGAGGAGAAATCGGCCGTCCATCCTAGTGAAGTTGGAACACGAAAGGCTGGTAGCAAGTCCAACATCGAATTTTCACAAGATTGCTTGATAGGGAGTCGTACAAGACGTCCAAGTGCTTGTCGAGGGTGCTTTGGTTGTGTTGTTTCTATGCCAAATGCTTGCACATGTCGAAGATCAATACCAGGTGGTATTCCATAATCCTGGAAGAGCTGGGATCCAGGTGAGCATTTTCTTCAGCATCATCATCTTTCTAGCAGTCATCCTAGTTTGTTCTAGGGTCCTCTTCCATGGTAGCAGCGGAAAAATCCTTAGCAATGGTGGAATCCATAGTAGGGTCCTCTTCCATAATAACAACACAATTATTTCCTAAGTGCTCCTCTTGAAGAGGTATTTCCTCTTCAACAATGTTGCTTCTCTCAACTGGCTCCTGGAAAGGGGTGGTGGTGCAAGTGGTAGGTCGTTGTTCCAAGGTGGTTGTCAACAATAATGGAAAAATTTCCTCCCAGTTGGGAGGAATTTCGTCTACCACTAGACAACCTCCATGGAGACCCTTTATGCTTGATGGATGGGGCTTCGGTTGAGCCGCCTCATGCCAATTTTGATCAGAGGAGGGTGAGTGGTCTGAGATGCCGCTTAGGATGAGAGTGAAAGGGGTTGGTCCCGAGCATTTTTTCCTACCAAACCGGTTTTAATAGGATAACCCTCACCAAGATTTACCTCTCTCATGAGGCATGGATAAGCAGAGTGTAGGGTGAATGGAATAAATATTTGTGCGAGAAAGAGACAAAGGATGGAGAGCCAGGGTGTGGAGCAAAGCAAGGAGAATTGGACCATGAACTGCAGACGGATTCCCAATACAGGACCCCCCATGGAATGATAAGTCCAAGAGGACAGAGGAGTTGATGGATATGGTAGCCATAAGTGCAATATTAATGGTCATTAGTTGTTTCGTACTGGTGCCGATGTTCGAATATTAGTTGTTGTCATTGATGTCAACCCTAGTCATGGGTTTTGGACCATAAAATTGATGAAGGTATTTAGACATGAAGGAAAATGCACATGCATATACAACATCCATGGATGGATAGTACACATCATGTTGTTTCTAGTGGTATGTGGCACGTCACGTGGATCCTCATGGTTGAGGAGAAATGAATTTTTGAAGATGACAAAGTGAATTGAAGAAGGAAGTACATGTAGGCCCTGCAGATAATTAAAGAAAAGAATTACAAAATAATAAAGTGTCAGGTCAGCCCTAATGTTAAAAGGAAGTGACATAAATGGTATAAATAAATACCATTATACATTGTTTTAATACACAAGTCAAATTTCAGAGGAAATTATAAGTAAGGAAGGCCAGATTTCAAGGGAGGATGAAGTCTTTTGGTGATGTGTTCTAAGGTGTTCCAGGTAAAATAGTCATAACTTCTTCATCGAGAATCCAAATGATGTGGGACAAATTGAATTAGAAAGAGTACAGACTGTAGTTTCTTGTGTGTGAGGTTTAGAATATGATTTTAAATATTGAGCGCGAGGCATTCTGTACAAGTTTGGTCTCCTGAATAAACCAGAATTGAACAAGGTCTACCATTCTCTCTATAACTTCTTTTTGGGGAGGATTCAAGGAGTGAAAATTGGAGAAGTTTTAGAGAATAAACTGAATAATATTATCTATATGATTAGAGTATTCCAAGAATTGAATAATTGTATAAATTGAAGAAGTCTCAGGAATAATTATCAGGTTCTATGTGATGGTTGGTTGATGGTGATGATTTAATGTGAAGTTTTATTATCTCTCATATATTCTTGGGAGGAAGGAACAGGAAAGGATGGAGAGTTCAACTCTCTCTTGGAGGATTATATCTTCCTCTTGGAGGTTTATCCCTCCCTTTACACTTGGAAGCTGTAGCTACCTTTGGAAGTCATTACTTCCCTTGAACAATAACTATTGATTATTTCTCATATATTGTACATGGTGTATTGGTGTAACTCTTACACTATTGTTCATTGCTCATTGGATATAATTGAATGGTTTAAGTATAAGTTGAACAATGTTTCAAATTGTAGTTGATACTGCTTCGCCCCCTTCTCAGTATCAACGATTGGTATCAGAGCAGGTTGCCTTCAGAATAGTTTAACCACTGGAAGGAAAATCCTGAGCAAAGATGGATGACCATGAGCACATTTCAAATGGGATTCAAAAATTTGATGGAAGAAATTATGCATACTGGAGTGATAGAGTGAAAAATTACCTAACGGCTTTGGGAGTAGACATTTGGTACTCAGTTGTAAATGGATATGTAATCCAAAATAAAGCTCCAACCGATCCAAATGAGAAGAAGCTTATGAGTTGTAATTCAAAATCTAGACATGTTNAAATTTGATGGAAGAAATTATGCATACTGGTGATAGAGTGAAAAATTACCTAACGGCTTTGGGAGTAGACATTTGGTACTCAGTTGTAAATGGATATGTAATCCAAAATAAAGCTCCAACCGATCCAAATGAGAAGAAGCTTATGAGTTGTAATTCAAAATCTAGACATGTTATTCTAGCAGCATTGGCACCAACCATTGCTAACAAAGTGATGGGCTGTAGCATTGCTAAGGATGTATGGGACAAAATCAAGAGCATCTACGAAGGTGATCCAAAAGTTAAGCAGGTCATGCTTCAATGGCATAGAGCAGAATTTAAAAATTTGAAGATGAAATAAAAGGAAGATATTGCAACCTATTTTCTTAGAGTTGATGAAGTTGTTAATTCTATCAGAGGATTAGGTGAAGAGATCAATGAATCCTTGGTTGTACAAATTTTTTTTAGATCACTTCTCTTGAAGTATGATGCTAAGGTCTCTGCCATTGAAGAAACTAGGGACTTGACCAAAATGACAATGGATGAATTACATGGGTCTGTTATAGCATATGAAATGAGGAAAGGTACAAAAAGTGACCAGCCAAACAATGAAGAAGCCTTTAAATCCATAAAGAAGACAAAAGACAAGGATAACGACCTTGATGAAGAAATAGAAAATTATGTAAGAAGGTTCCAAAAGGGAAGTGGAAGATACAAAGGTAAGTCTCATCTCAAATGCTTTAACTATGGTAGAATAGGACACATTGTTGAAAACTGCTACTATAAAAAGAGAAGGCTCAACAATAAAAAAAGATTCTACTCCAAGGATGATGACATCTCCTCAGATGAGAGTGATGTAGAAGATAATGATGGAGGAGAAGTCCTCTTCATAACCCAAGAAACCTAGGATGATGATCACACGAATTCTAAAGAAGAAGAAATCATTTGTGAAGAAGATTCAGAAGAAGAAGCCAACCTTGATTCCTTTTAGGGATACAAAGACAATGCAGAGAGTGAACAAGAATATGAGAATCTTGAAAAGTTGAAGTATGTTGAAATTGAAAATAGAAACCTTAGAAAAACAAACATAATAATAAAAGGTGAATTGAGTAGTTGTGAAGAAGAGAATTACAAGCTTGAAAAGACCATTAATAGCTTGAAGAAACAATTAGAAGATTATGAGAAACTGAAAGAAGAATTGGATCACACAAAAGGGGAGCTCCTATTGACAACATAAAAGTTGAAGAAGTTTGAAAAAAGCACTGAAAAATTAGATGAGATCCTTAGCAGTCAAAGATCTCCAAATGACAAGACAGGACTAGGATACAATGACAGTTTGAAGACAACAAAATAAGAAAAGGAAGTTGAAAATGATGAAACCAACATTCCATAACAAGTTGAACAACAAGATAGAAGACTAGAATTCAGAAGGAATGAGACATCAAGAAGATCCTCTCCCATCAGGTATGAAAGAAATCATTATGAAGGAAACTAC